>LOEQ01007087.1:11712-22600 GCA_001685075.1 Bramus lutescens | reverse complement strand
ATGGGAGGAGGGGAGTAGGTGGAAATTTTTAATAATAATAAAGAAAATAAAAAATAGAAGTGTGCTTCATCCTTAGAATCAGGGAAATGCAAATTAAAACTAAATTGAGATTCCATTTTACATCTCTCAGAATGTCTAATAACAATAACACAAGTGACAGCTCATACTGCCAAGGATGTGGAGCAAAGGTAACACTTCTCCATTGCCAGTGGGAATGCCAACTTGTAGAGAAATCAATATAGTTGTTTCTCAAAAAATTTTAAGTAAATCTACCTCAAGCCCAGTTATACCAAATCTAGGCATATACCCAAAGGGGGCTCTATTCTATCACAAGGACGTCTGCTCAACTATGTTCACGGGAGCTTTTTCATTAGTTAGAAACTGGAAACAACCTAGATGTCCTACAACAGAAGATGGATAAAGAAAATGTGGTCCATTTATACAATGTAGTACTACTAAGCTGCTAAAAAATAACTTTATGAAATTTTCAAGCAAATGGATGGAGCTAGAAAAAAATCATCCTGAGTGAGTGAGGTAATATAGACCCAGAGAGGAAAACATGGTATGTACTCACTTATAAGTGAGCTTTAGCTGTAAAGTGAAGGTTTATAATGCTACAATCCACAGACAGAGAGAGGCTAAGTAACAAGGAGGGTTCAATATCCCAGGGCAGAGGACATAAAGAGATATTGTGGTTGGTGTGGATAGGAACAGAAGGGATCAGGTGGGTGGGAGTGGGGAGAAAATAGAGGAAGAGAGTACTGGGAGAGACAAATGGAATTGATGGGAATCTAAGGGATGAGCTAGAAACCTCATGCCATGGAAACTCCCAGAAATCTACAAGAGAGACCTTACCTACAATTCCTAATAAGGGAGGATATAGAGCCTGCTCCAGCCATTTCCTGTAACCAAGATTTTCAGTGGAGGATTTGGAACACCAATCCAGCAGCCACAAACCTTTTGAACTAACATTTAACATGCCTACAAGATATGCTGTGTGGTAAAGGTGGCACAGATTGGGTGGAGTGACCAGCCAATGACTGGTCCAGTTTGAGACCCATAACACAAGGGTCAAGAACCAGAGGATGGATAGCCCAAGTCCAAGAATAGAATCAAATCAGACTGAAAACAAAAAATAAAAACAAACTAGCAGAAAACTTCAGGCCTAGCAAGGAGGACAAGTTACTGCAATTCTGCCTGACATGTATCTGTTCGGTAACTGTAAACCAATTAATTTGAGATCTTCATCTGTAGAATGGCAATAAATATAAGAATATACAATAGAATAGTGGTTCTAACCTGTGGGTCATGCCCCAAACAGGGATTATGTATCAGATATCCTGAATATCAGATATTTTCATTACAATTCATAAAAATAACAAAATTATAGTTATGAATTAGCAACAAAAGTAATTTTATTGCTTGGGGATCACAATAATATAAGGAAGTATATTAAAGGGTCTCAGCATTAGGAAGGTTGAGAACCACTGTAATAGAGTGAGTCAGCCATGCCCAGCTCATATTGCTATGGAGAACAAACAAAACAGACATAGCAGAGAATATTCAGGATTATTATACACATGAGCTGCAATATCTGAAAGATGCAGGAGTCAGATACCCCTCTGGCCACTTGCCACTAACACTGTGTCCCCACTGCTGGTGTTCCTTCAGCAGACACCCAAGCTTAGGGAACTGGGTCTGTGATCAGCGGTATTGCTATCCTGTGCCAACTTGCCTTGATGACTTAAAGGGTATCATTTTGCAACCCAGGCTGGTGTGGAATGTTATTATAAAATAAACATATATGGGTGAAAACCCAAAGTGTATCACTGGATTCAAATTTCAATTCTTTTTTTTATTTTTTTTTGTGTGTATGCATGTGTGAACGCATGTCTGCATGCATTCAAACACACATCCATATAAAAGTCAAAAGACAAATTCACATGGGAGAGATGTGAATTCCAAGGTACCAAGAAAATGTTTGGTGTTTTACAATGTATAGTATTCAATTACAGCGAGACAGTGGTGGCATGCACCTTTATTCCCAGCACTCAGAAGACACAGCAGAGACGGGCAGATCTCTGTGAGTTCAAGACTGGACTTCTCTATAGAGTGAGTTCCAGGACAGACACAGCAACACTGAGAAACCCTTCTAAAACAAACAAACAAAACAAACAAAAAAAAGGAGGAAGGGATGGACGGACAAACAGAAGGAGGGAGGGAAAGAAGGAAGGAAGATCCAGTAACACAAAGAAACAATATTTAAGACAAATTTTATGTAAATGCTAAAAAGTTAGTAGCTTCAAATATGCCATCTTATATGAAAGAGGACAACTTCTTGATAGAGATGTTAGCACTGCACCCACAGCTGTGAGCACCAGGTCTTATCTAATCAATTCCCTAAAACTGAAGAGCATGGGCTTGTCAGAAGTAGTTTTGGGAGCATTGTTTCCAGAGATGGAGGTGGTTTTTAACCCAAGGAGCTGTATCTTCCTCAAGTGAGTCTAAGTTACAACACAGAAGCTCTGCCTTAAGGACCTTAACTCCTTTCCACCAGTCACAGACTCACAACAGAAATATTCACCTATGTGTTAAAGTTTAAAGTACAACTAACTTTACCTTCTAAGTTATTCTTTCCAGGGAAAGAATAACCCTAGTAGAAATTTGAGAAGAGTCCACTGGTGAAGCTGGGTCCTCAACATGTTGACAACAGTTGAGCCTCCTACATAGACCCTTCTAACTAGAAAATCAAACAAATGGGCAAGACTGATAAGTGCTCTGGTCTCCAGTTCCTTTAGTTCAATAACTGAAACAGGAAGCTGATTTGGACTGACAAGGACAATAAAGATGTCTGTCCAGAAGACCTAATAGGACAAAAGAAACTCTGAAGGAACAAAACCAACAGTGCTTTATTATACACATTTGAGAGCAAGAAAACCAAGCCTGCTCATTTCATCCTTAAATTCACTGTGGAGAAAAGTGAGATGGTTTTTGCTAAGAATCTTCACTGGACACAGGAGAGTCTATTTTCTGCTCATAAAAGAAAACTCAAAATAGGTAGAAAATTTCCTCTTACAAGGTATAAATACTAATAATGTCACTATAAAGTTATGAGAATAAGAATATCTTCATTGGGAGATTGACTTCATAAAAAAATCACAAGGATATACTAAAGTCATCGCAAATTCTGAGTATCAAATCTCAAAAAAATGGATTTCTTTTAATAGGCATTAGATTTTCTTTGATGAACAAAGCTGCTTTCAACAATGAATGTGTTTTTACGTCCAAATGTGAGTCAGTCTTAAATACAATTTAAACACTTTTTCAGTGACAAATGCCTGAAGCATAGCCAGTAGAAGGAAGGGAAATGGGATATGGTTGAGAAATGGCTAAAATTGAAGAATCAATCTTTTCTTGGAAAAGGTAGAAACTAATGACAGTACAGAGCCCCAGTGCTTACATGTTTACATGAGCTGCACACAGATATTGTACTATGGTGACACTACAGACAAGTCACAGGCTCGTGAAATGTGGGAGAATTCTAAGTTTGCATTTTGTCAGAGTTAACTGAAAAAGGAGTTGATTTCTAGGCCTTGGATTGTGGTCAGAGTAGACAGATAGGAACCTGCTTAACATGCATGTAGACACACAATAAGCAAGTTTATTTTGGACCTACCCTACAGGATCATTTCATAACTAATGTAATTATAGAATGCTAGGTATAAGAAGGCTAGTTAACTATTGAAGACAAATAAAAATGCCTAAATTCCGATTCTGGCTTTCAAGGAACTTCAGATTCTTTCACTTAAATTGGTAGGTGTAGAACTGTATTGCAAATCCAAGAAATGGGATAAGTTTGGGCTTCCCAGAGTTCATAGGTGGATGCTGAAAATTATGAAAGCCTAGAAGGGCTGATTGGAGAGATGAGCAGGTAATTTTAAAGGAGAAGAAGGCCCTTGAGTGCTCTAGGAGCCTCTCAGGGGCAACTTTTAGGATGAGGCTTGATGTTCACAGAGCATCTCTTGTTACAAGCCAAGGTCTGAGTGAGGAGAGTGCTCTGGGGTAAGTGTGTGATTTGAATGGTGCTACAGCATTATCTCCAACTCTAGAAATGCTGAGATCTTTGGGTGTCACACAAGAGGTAGTAGTAAGCTAATGGATGGCTGTAAGCAAGTGCTCCCAAATAAATGATCATCTTACACCTAATAGAAGTCACTTTGTGTGTAAGTAAGGAAAACTGACAGGACAGGAGTGGGAGAAGACACTGCTGGCCAGGGAGTCTAGTTAGAGTGAGTTCATGATTGTGAAGATGAGAAAGGAGGACCCAAATCAATGCATGAGCAATGAGGAGTGACAGGACATGAGGGGCCAAATCGTGGCATTTCAGTAGCAAACTATAAAAGAACTGTAAACCAATTACATATGTGGGCAGTGAAGGCTAACTTAACTCTCTAAACCGGAGTCGCGAGGTTGGTATTGCTAAGAATAGGGCCAGAATACAAAACAAGACAAATATGTTTGGTGAGCCAGAAATGATTATTAGTTTGTCTGAGAACAAGTGAATTTTGGAGGGCTTGAAGGATACAGATAGCTGCATTAACAGCAGCAGAAGAACGCCAGCTCTCTCTACCACCGAATTTACAAGCTCAGAACTATATTTGAGTGTTTAAATTACTGAGAAAACTCTTCAGCTGTTTCAGTTGCTAAATTTGAACAATGCCATAGGCAAAACTGGCCTTACCTATTTTGTTTCTAGGCTCTACTAGACTAAAATGGAAGTTGTCGGCAAATGCACACTGAGGGTGAACGGCACCATGTGAGGAAGTTGTGACGCTGTGCCTTTTAACTGTAGACTTTGTGCCGCAGGATCCAGGGACTGAATGCCAGCACACCTGCCACCAGAGTTACCAGGACCTTTTTCCTTCACCACAGGCAAAATTCTATAGTAAAACACAGGAGTGAACTACATTGGAGAAATAGTCAGGTCTGCAATCAGAAATTAACATTTCTTTCTCCTAACAGTAAGTTAACTCCCTGGTGGAAAAACTCAGGCATTTCCTTCAGAAAATGAACATAGAAGTCTGTGGGCCCATAGCCAAGCAGAGAGGTATTCTTAGGTTCTGACAGGGAACCCTGGAATTAAAGATGTTCGACAACTGATTTATCTGGTTTCCATCATCCACCAGCCTCTATATTGCTCCCTCTTATTCTTGATGGTAGTATGTATTTTCCCTGAAAATCTATATAAATGTGGCACATGTTTCAGAAATTGGAAAAATCAAGAGAATATCTTTGGCTGTTTGGAATCATAAGCATTTTTATTTGGGTCTCTTAGCCTGTTCTGACCTAAATTATAACAGTTAGTGTGTATGTCTTTTTGTCCTCTTTAAGAAAAGACAAGCTTGATTTATCCCAGCGCTTTGCTTATAGATAATGTCCATTAAGCATCATTAGAAAGGTGAGGCAAGGGATGAGGTACTCCTTTATCCATGGAGAATATGCTCTTCTCAGAAGTATTCAAGTAGGATATCTCAGAAACAGGCAACCTCTGACCTCCCACACACTTGCCCACAGGCCTTTTGTTCTCTGCTAAGGTCATTGACAAGGTGTCTCTGCCTGTAGCTGTTGGCCTGAAGGTGAAGCCAAATACAAAACCTATATATTATTTTTGTTGTTATAATGTTGTAAAAATAAAATTTCTGATATCATTCTTTAAAAACTATACAACTTTTCAATTATTTAACTATATTATCAAAAGAAATCCATATCTGGTAAAGACTAAGTCTAGTTCTTGTAATTCAAATACTTTGTTCACTGCAGCAAATGTTATGGAGCTATCTAAACCTTCTTTCACATGTAAAGGAACCATGGACAAAGAAAGAGCGTGAATGCAGTCTCTGCCCTTCCTCTCTGCCCCCACTCCACTTTGTCTTTTCCCCTTTCTTCCTCCACCTCTCGGACAAAGTAAACAAAGTTTACATTTGAAAACATAATTCAGTTTAACACAACCACCCTCAAAGCAAGAGAGTGAATATGAAACAGAGAGGTGAGAGGAAGAAAAAAAAAGAACCTTTCACAGAGTTAGCACAGAACCTAGTTCAGTTAGAATTTTCACTAACATGGTGTACAGACTGGCCGTGGGTGCCTCTCCTCACACATGCCTCATTCTTGCTTCCGCGTCCAGCAGAGGCTCAAGTACAGTTACCTCCAGCTCTACAGGGGTTCAGGGCATCCTCCCTTTACCCAGGAGACTTGAGACTCATTTTCAGAAATGCTTCCCCATCTCTCACATTGCATCTACATGATAGGAGAAGAACAATTTACACCATCATGTCATAGGCTGCCTCATAGATATGCCATCACCAGATGTGAGAGAAAACTCCCCCATAACTTAGACCTTATGTTTCTAATGGTATCAGATGTAAAGTCAGCATAGCATCCTGAATACTGAATTAGCAGAATGTGTGCAAAAACCTGCTTTGTGAGCTAGCAGGTGTGAGGCTCAGTAGGCTAGGACAATGGGAAGAGACACCAGCTGTGGTGGAAAAAATTCCCACATGGATCCCAAGAGGCTGACCTATACATACACACCCCATGAAAGTTCTTCCCTGGAAAGTGGAGGGAACACATGAATATGCAGATGAGGTGAGGTTAAGGATATAATTAAGATGATCAATAAGCTGGTCTTGAGATCATCAGAAAGGAGATTATCTTGAATAGTCCTGATTTAAGAGACCTTCTTAAAGAGACCCTCTTGTTGATCTCAAAGAAGTAACTGTTCTCTTGTGAGGCCATGCATGGAAGAGGCTGGGGTGCTATAGAGCAGAACAGGCTCTATAGAGTGCATGTTAGGAAGAGTGCCTGCCTGACAGCTGGCAAGGAAAACAGTGCCTCATTTAAAAAGGTACAAGTCTATCAACCACTGCTTTAGACTGGAAGGGGACTTCAGGCCTCAGATGAGACCACAGGTCCAGATGACAACTTGTTTCTGACCTTGTGGGCTTCCCAGAAGAAAACTCAGCCGATCCATGCTTAGACACCCAACTACAAAGGGCAGATGGCAAACCTCTATATTGTGATGAGTATTACACACAAACAGAACACTAATGTAGGACACTTGGTTCCTGAGCACAGATACCAGGAATACAAGAGTTTATATCAACAGCAGGTAAAAAACAAAGAAAGAGCACAAATCTTTGTGACCTTCAAGAAGCGGAGTTCCAGGGATGTTTCCCTCACACAAGCCTTATGAATAGGCTCATACATAATAAAGTACATCGCTGTATATCAGCCTTCAATGACATTCTCCAAACCACAACTCAGCAAAGCCTTAAGAAATGTACTGGCTTCTGTCCTAACTTACTGTGCCCTTTACTCAGTACTGGGTGTACTATGTTTCTTTCTACACTTCTGACATGAAGAAAATAAAATAACAATAGCAAAACCCACATTGAAAATTAAAGAAAGAATTTCAACTTTAGTAAATTTATTTAGATCTTTTGAACAGGCTATATAAGAATACATAAAATATATACAAATGTTAATGAGTACTACCTTTCGCACCACATCATTGATTGTGTACATCAGGTTACAATTTGTCTTAAAAACCACAAAGGGAAAGAAGTGTTCTGTCCAAATTGTGATAAGATTTGAAAAAAAAATGTAGGTTATTGCACCATAATGTTTGAAATGGACACATCTTTTACCTTCCAAAAAAGAAAGCTAAGTTTTCATCAAATGGTACTTAGTGACAAATATTCATACTTAAAAAACTAGATTGTTTTCTAAATACATCCTAAATGTTTAGTCATTATACTTTTCCTTTAGCATTTATGATATTAGCATACTTAACGCCAATATTGGTGTAGAAAAGTTAAAATGCACTAAACATAGTTAATAAAAGCATCTATGCAAGCATGAGCTATATGTTGTGTATAATGATAGCCATATGTGGTTTAAGTGAGAAGAGCTAGTGCATGTAATGAACATGCATGGACTGAGCAACTGAAGGGATCTTTGTTAAATAAAGTAAAAGATGTTTCAGTATGTGTGTTTTAATTTTATATAAGCACTATTTGTTTTCCAAAATTATTTATAAATTGCATATCTGAAAATTAAAGAAAAGAAGATTTTATTGTTCAGTTTAGTAGAGCATCATTGGGTGATAAAAACTACCTTCTTCTCTGTTGCCCTGTCATACTATAAATTTGTAGGATCATGCTATAGACTTCTGGATGGGAATACTTTTTCTCCCACTGGGAAGACTTTTAGATAACGCCCTGAATTCTGATAACACTTTTAATTTTGATAGTAAATCAGTAAGGTTAATAAAAATATGCATATTGTTTAGGTTAAAAAGGGAAATTTTGCCAGGATGTTTTTTCTCTTTATTTTTATTAAAATTGTTTAAAATAAAACTAAAGCTTACCTGATGAAGGCTATAAAACATACTCCAGAAATAAAGTGGAGATGAACAGATTGAACTCAGTGTACATGGAATAAAGTAGCAATACAAATAATTCAGCAGTTTTTAATTGCCAAGGTGGCACTTGTAATATTTTAAAACTTGCATATACTCTTATCTTTCAAAAGAAAATAAATTACTTTTATGAATGCATCAAGAGAAAAGAGAATGCTCATATGAAAAAGTTTCAAGATTAGCACTATTTCTTAATATTGTGTCAACAAGAAAACATGGCATAAGAAGAAGAACTAAATGGTTAGCTGGAAAGGTGATATCCTCACAATTCTAGATTTAGTAAATTCTGTGACTGAGAATTTACTTAAATTTTAGGTTAGTCAAGTCATCCTACAGTGAAAAAAAGAAATGAAAAATAATCTTTTTTGTAATGGAGTTTCTTGAGAAAAGAGGTGCTCATTACATGTTGTAAAAAAAAAATCATGCCACTGCCAATCAACCTCTCCATTACTCATTGCTTGAGAATACTGTGATTTCATGCACCCTGGTTCCCTCCAAGAATCCTCAAAACTCTGGGAGCACACATCAGGCAAGTCACCAAATAGCTTTAGATACTTTTTAATTGTGCCAAAGACTGACATATGATGAGCTTCTCGAATAAGGGTTTAAATATTTGTCCACTTTAAAATGCTCTATTATTTAACAAGAATGTGTAGAATTCATACACACAGATTCATCTCCCCACATGTGCTAGCCTGCTCATCATGAGAGTCAGAAAGAGACAACATCCATACACTACAGCCTCTTAGATTAGCAACTGATTCCCAGGGTCCTGCTGGGATGATTTGGTATGCAGTGCATTTCATTCTACTTTAGATGACAATGACAAGAGCAAATCACCATTTCTAATCACATCACCTTCAAAACATGCACTTAGGACCAATGTTTAGAGCATCTTGGTTTGGAATATTCAACTTAAGAACTGTCATCTGCTCAGAATTGTTCTTCAGGTATCTTCCTGGTTAGAGCTGGAAGAGACAGCAGTGCCTATTTTTGGTGGTGGTGGCATTGGCCAAAGACTTGAACTTGGCCTCAAATAATTTCTCTTATTGTCACCTACTAAAAAACAAATACTTAGTAGCAGGGCCCAATTCAAACATACTTTCTAACATCAAGTAATATGAAAAGGGAAACAATGGGTAACTCTAAAGGTTATTTTAAAAGAACACTATAAAATAGTGAGCAAATAGTCACATTAGCCTTGATTAAGCCAAAATTCAAAAAACAAAGCCCAAACAAAATAAAAAAAAGTACTTCACCTTTCTATCATGTAAAACTTGTCTTCCAAATGGTTAAATCGTGGGTCCCACCCTAGAAAAGTCTTGTATGGAAGTGGAAGTAGATGTTAATTTCACACAGAAGTTAATTTCGGGAATGAGTCCGTATGAGTATTGTGTAGCAGGCAGGAAAGGGAACAAGAGCTCACAGAAGGGGCCTACCATGAAGATAAGGGTATTCTGCTTGAACCTAGAGACAGCTTTAGTTAGGGACAGAAATAGGAGAGAGGGAGGACCTGACCGTGGTCCTGAAAGAACACAACCTATTTCCAGAAAGACACAACACACCTGCATGAACATTTTTTTCCATTCCAACAAAAGAAGTCAGATATTCAATACTGTTTATCTTCACAAAACTCTGAAACTTCCTCTGTGGTTGAGCCAGCCTTTACAATATCCAACTCCTCCTTCTTCAATAGAATTTCCTCGAGTGCCGTGGAAATTATAGATTTAAGAGGCGAGATTTTGACAAACTCCCAACACTCAGAGAGCCTCCGGACAGCTCACACCTGACCTGGTGGATTACTCAGGATTTCTTAAACTCAAATGGGAAGTCATTGGAGTCTGGAAAATCTCCGAACTCTAATCCAGGCAGCCTTGGTACTCCAGAAAAAATTAAGCACACAGCATCCCCACCCCCGTTTACCAAGCTCCTCAAGGCACCACTCAAGTCCCACCGCGAACCCCTTGTCGATCATTTTTTCAGACCTGTGCTCCAAACCTAGGAAACCAAGGGAACCATCTACAACAATATCAAGTGCTTTTATGATTTGTGTTGTGTGGGGAGATGGGTCTTGTTTTGTCTTGTTTTATTTCCTCCTCTGAAAAATACTCTGGCAAGAAAAGAAGGCAAATTATTGTTCGGATGGAATCGGAGAAGCGGGAGCAAAAGTCCAAGAGAAAAACCATCCTAGGGAAATGTGCAAGTCCGGCAAGCCCTACTTACGTGTTCCGTCGAAACGGGTGGCGATGGTGTCCAGGAAGGTGTTCTGAGGAGCCAGCAATCCTTTCATAACAGGCATTTTTCCAGCTCTGTGTAAAATTCCCCATCAAAGTTTGTCCAGAAGGATGGCTCTGAAGGAAAGTACCAAGCTGGGAGAAGTCACCTAGTGCGTGATGACGGCAGGGGCGT
>LOEQ01007086.1:44386-58962 GCA_001685075.1 Bramus lutescens | reverse complement strand
ACCCCTTTAATTCCCAACTGGTGTGGGATTGTTTATGACTTACGCCTTCAACGCACCCTCATGGTTTCATACCTTTGGTTGATTTTAGCAGATACAATAGAACAATCAACAGCAATCAATGGGATTTAATGCCGATAAAATATGGAAGAGAGTAAGTCCCTCACCCCGGTTTACACTCACTCCTAGAAGTGATTAGAAGTGATGGAAATGTGAAGGGTGTTTAATTTTGAAAGGGCCCAGCTAAAAGGAAAAAAAAAACAGATTTATTTTGTTTTAAAGATAATTTTTTACCGCTAAACTTTCTTATATTTTTCTGATGATAGACATTTCTCTTTTATTTTGAATTCTTCCATGAATATGGTAAAATTAGCAATAATAATAAATAATAACAACAATAATAGAGTTAACAATTAGCAGTAGTTAAATTTTAAAAACTACAAAACTAAGCATGTTAGATGTAAGAACGTATTAGTGACAAAAGGATTATAGAAATCTTCAGAAGTGTTCACACTTCTGAAATAAGAAGTCAAGAGTTTGTGGATCAAAGTGAGCATCAGACTACTGATTTATGTTTAAGTCTAAATATTCACACAGAAAATCACTACTATAATAAGTATTAGAATAAGTGAATAGCTAACAATAAAGTAACAAGTTAAACAACAATCAAATAGATTTTGGAGTGACGGGGTGATCTGTGTGTGGGGCTCAGTGGGTAAAAGTTACGCAAAAGGAAGGTGGTAGCAGCCCAGCTTCGCCTACTGCTATCACCCTCACACAACACAGAGGAGGTGAACCCTGCTGGAGCTGTGGGTGTCTAAATGTCCACTCTGTTTCTTGCTGCCCCAGTGATGGATGAACAGTGTCCATGTCAAAAGATGAAGAAGCTCCCAGCATGCTTCAACTTACCTGACGGTTTTTCCCCATTGCAGTTCACAAGGTGAGGGTTTGCCTGGTGTGACAGAAGGAGTTTCACCAGAGCTGTCTGCAGCATAAAGACAATTTTAATTAGAACTACCATGCAGGTCCCATCAGTAAGTACACAGGATACTGAGAACACATTAGCAAATAGCAAGGATGCTCCCATCAGCAAATACCCAGGGCTAAGGACCATCACTAAATATCCAGGTTGCTGTGGACCATCAACAAATATCTAGGGTACTGAGGATCATCAGTAAATACCCAAGGCACCAACTGATCAGGAATCACCCAGGGTCCATGGTTGCTGCTCTTGCAAGGCATCTGACATGGCAGGAGACCGAGAATAATATTCTTTCTGGCGTACCCCAGGTCCTTCTCTGAATACATATGCAATCAAGCTACTTCAGAATTTAAATATTAGGAAAAATATTTAGCAAGTGGGGTTGAACTTCTGAGGGTCTGAATAGGACATTTGATACATATACAGTCCCTTTGATGATACTCTGTTGAGAGATCACTTATGATTGGCTGTTTGGTTTCAGTTTTTTTATTCGTTTTAGCCAACCGGCCACATCTTGGCTCATTGGCACCACACATCGGTCATCACGCTGCACATGGCATTATAAACCAACAGTTGTAGTGCACAGACAGGGAAACACCCTCACATACATAAGACAGAAGAGTCAGAGGCAGGGATGTGGCTCAGGGGTGGAGCACTTGCTTAGCATAGTTGAGATAGGCTCAGTTCCTAGTGCCACGAATACTAGTGAGTGATTAATAAATGCAAGAGCAAATATATAAAATATGTGAAAAGTATTTATGGACCTATATAACACTAAAAAGGCATCCATTAAAGAAAAGCTGTTTTTCTCCACTTTTATTTATTATTAGTGGTGTGTGTGTGTGTGTGTGTGTGTGTAGATCAGAGAACAACATTCAGGAGCCAGTTCTCTCTTTCCACATGAGTTCTAGGAATCAAATTCAGGTCATCAGGCCTGCAGGGAAAGCATTTTACCCACTGAGCCATCTAGCTGGCCCAGCGGATGTTTGAAAGGATGTCATTAAGTGTATCTTTGTGCATGTCTCTAACCTGACCCCAGTTTCCCAGCACTGACCACTGTCATGGGCTCATATGTCTTTGTCATTACTCTTCTTTCTATGTTTATTGAATGCAGTCAACAGCCTTCCTAGGCCCACATTGCACAGTCTGCAACCCAGGAAATGAAATCCTGTTGTCCGAGTGTCTACCCTTCTCCTTGTTTCCCTGTACATACTAGAATCATCCAAGTTGTCAGGAGTTACTAAAATTCATTTATTTCTTGGATATGTGAAACCACATCAAAAGACTGTACCACATCTGCCTTTTTCTGAGTTAAATTAAAGCATAATCAAACCTTAAATTCAACCTTACTCAATGTTTCCAAATTCTTAGCCAGAACATAGATGAGCCCCCAGTCTAGACTGTCCACATTTCTCTGGGCATTCTGGTCTTCTGAGCACCCACCAGAATCTCACATGAAGCGCTGTCTTTAGTCCTTCTCTAGTCTAGTTTTCTAGACTTCTATGGCAAAGCAGTCCCAAGGACTTGAGGGCCTCACACTATGTTGTGGCCACAGCAATCACCCCACTCTTGGTACCAACTTGCCGTATTAGCATTCTTTTCGTGGTCCTGTAACTAACACCTGAGTAAGGAAACTTGCAGCAGGCAGGATTTCCCTGGGCTCACTGTGTCTGAGTTTCAGCCTGTGGTGGCTG
This sequence comes from Bramus lutescens, assembly GCA_001685075.1. Classification (NCBI taxonomy): domain Eukaryota; kingdom Metazoa; phylum Chordata; class Mammalia; order Rodentia; family Cricetidae; genus Bramus; species Bramus lutescens. The sequence continues at coordinate 56,289 of LOEQ01007086.1, read as the reverse complement.
TGCTCCATGTACTAGAGCAGAACACCATGCTCCACTAGGAACACGTGGCAGACAGGACACAGGAAGAAGCTTTTCCGATAAATGCTGAGAAGAAGAACTTTCTTCTTCTCCTATTGACCTATTTCCTCCAACTAAGAATCCAAAGATTCTAGAACCTCCCATTAGTGCCTCCAGCCTCAGTGTGTAGCTGGTGGGGGTACAGTTCATTGTCAACCTAGAGTAGCAGGCAGTGAATGAATCCTCAGTTGACTCCTGCTGAGAACAAGGATGCCTTGAATCACTGTTTATAATTCCAATCTTCCGTGAGCTCAGTTAAATCACGAGGGAGCATAAAATGTAACTCTGGAATGATTTATACGGGATTCTGACAGGAGTGGTGACAACATCTCACTAACACTAGGGACCTCCTCCTCCATGAGGAGCTACTGGTAGCTAGTGATTGCCACAATGCGGGGGAGGAACATTGTCATCAGTAATGTATCCACTGATAGGTTCTGGAGCCCCAGTAGATCAACCCCACCCATTTTCCTGTAAGTAACAAATTAACATGAATTCCTTAATTAATATTGAGCAATCCTAATGAAAGCAGAAAGGAGGATGAGAGGAGAGAAGGGATCAATGAATGCAATCAAAATACATTATACACATGTGTGAAGTTACAATGAACATCTGGTTCTAGAACGCAAATTCTATTTGATTAATGTCTTGCTAGTGGTAACGTGAAAAAACAAGTTTTCTGTACAAAGAGATTTAAGCTGAATTGCTGACTTTAAAATAGTTTGGAGTAAAACTGTACCCAGACAGAATGTCTTCGAAATTGACGAGCAACTGAGCAAGGCAGTTGCTGGAATATTTCAAAGCATTTGCACTCCTAGCAGTAAAGGAAGCACATTGCTCTGGAAAGGAATTTCAGACAAGAGCATTGCTTTCCTCTTCAACGTCTAGTGAAGAAAAAAGTTCATTTCTTTGAAAGCACAGCTGACGCGCTCTTCACGTCCACTGCCACCAGGGAAGCATGCCCTGTGAGCTAATGGGCTAGGAGGGCTGTAGAGCGGCCAGCAATTGAAGCCTGTTGCCTCAGGCTTTAGCACCTGAGAGTCTGTCTGATCATGGGGTGTCAGGTTAGGGTCTCCGGTCATCACTGCCATGTCAAGACCGTATGTCTAGTGCAGCAGCAAGCTGGGACACCCTGGCTGGGAAGTGTTACTCCTAAGGACAGCAGCCGGCTTCCAGGCTGGAGCGCTTCCTTAGAAAAGGAACAGTCAGCCTTTCCCGGAGAAATGATCAATTCACTGCCAACAATGTGTTCCGGAGCCACTCCTGGAAGGAGGCAAATCTGGAAATACATCTCTCTACTAAAATGTCACAAACTGGCATACCAACATGAGAAGATAAAAATTCGGTTTTATCCATTTTCCCATTCTTTTTGGTTGGACCTAAGTTTTAAGTCAGAGAGTAGCATTTTCCAATATTTCTTCAGTTTGCTTATAGAGTTGGAACAGGTAGCTAAACCACATACGGTGTCAATAGACCAGTGTCAAACACTTCTGCAGCCACTATATTCCAAGTGTGTAGATCCAAGCAGCTATGGACCGACTCCTCTAAAATCTTAACCAAAACAATTTTTTTTGCATCATCAAAGTGCCTTTCTTGTGCAATTGGCCACAGCAGCACAATGTCGTTAATCCAACATCATTTATTCATTAAAATGAAGAGTATTAGCAGAGTGAAATGGGACATAAAAATGTGATTGGACTTTAGATTTACTAACTATAAAAACAAACTGACTCTAAGAGACTTGCATAATTGGCTCACCACACTGCAGTCTGAAAACAGCATTAACCCTACTCTGAGTGATTCTCCAGCGAGTTCAGCTGTGATGAAGGCTCAAAGGAGGGTGAAATTTCGTGTACCCTTGGGAGAGCAAATATTTTTCCTTATTAAATTGTTTGTATAGTAGGGTGATACCTCTAGGAGTCAAATTATATAATGATTAGCATATTAATTAAAAGCAAATCAAAATTAAATATGAAGTTTTTTTTTTAAATTGCTAACAATATTTCAGAAAGGATTTGGGAAACCACATTACCTGGCCATATTTGGCTGCTAAATGCAGGGGCGTCCAGTAACCGTCATCCACTCGATTGAGGTCCCCACCGTGTTCCAGGATAAGCACCACTACCTCCTTGTAGCCACTAGCACAGGCCATGTGCAGCTGAAACATGGGCATGTTTGTTATTCTACCTTTGTAAAAAAGTAGTCTCGCCAACCCTATTTGTTCAATAGTTTAGACAGAGCTACTTAATTAAGCATCAGATCTGAAACATGACAGTACAAAATAAAGAAACACAGGTATATAATTTTGTTATTTTGGGTAAGTCATCATTAGTACATTTTGAAGGAAATGTTATGAATTGTGAAGAAATCAAGCTTTTCACAGTTTCTCTTCTGGCTGACTGTGTGCACTTTCTCAGGTAATTGCTGCTCCTTCCTCAACTCCTTCCACAGTCATCAGAGCTGCTGACAGTGCACACCCACCAACCCCACGGTGGACGCCTCCTGCCTACCTGTCCAAGATGTGTTGACTAGCTCCCACTTTCAAGGACTGTCCTTGGTGCTGAGCAGGGTGACCAAAGGCAAACACAAAAACAAGAAATGTGCTGCAGATATTTTGGGGGCTGCTGAGCTGTTGAACTTTCATTGTCTGTCTTGGGGAAACTGTCCTAGGTATAATTTAGTGATGAGAGGTGCCATGGGCAAGGAAGATAAAAAGGCTCAAGACTGGTTTGAGCTGGTCAACATGATTTTAGATCAAGCTAACCACCTGTGTATGCTTTGGCGTCTCTGAATCAGAAGTAACCAGAGGCCCAGAGGGGTATAGATGGGGTATAGTAAAAGCAGCCTAAGCTGGTAGCTCCAACAGGTTTTGGTCCCAGTCATGCAAAGGGTTGGAAGCCCAGAACCCAGGGCTAACACAGCCATTTCAGGGATCAGGTGGATCCACTTCTGGTGCCACCTAAGTTACAATGACAACGATTTAGTCACAAGGTAGACCTCTGGCCAAGGCTCCCTCTGGGTGACTTAGGAGGCACTTCAAGAAAGTGGCATGGATGTTTAGTGCAATGCACAGTAGTATCTGTAAGCCCTGTCACCAAGGCCACGCAGACTGCGTTGGAATTCTGTCCTTTCAAGCCTCCGAGGCTCCCCCAGTTGGCTCAACCAACAGCAAAACTAAAGGAAACACAGAAGTGACACCATCCCTGGAGATTCCCTTTCTAGTACCCTTACTTTACCCTCCCTCTGGTGTCTTCTCTTCCCATCTGGGTATCAGAGCGTCTGCTGCTGCATCTCTGCTCGTCTGAGAATAGGCATCACTCTCGGCCACCCCGATACTGGCTGCTCGTGCCTCACATCTCATCCGTGTACAACCTGAAGACTTTCCCACTGATTTGGTTGATGTAGTTCTCATCACCTCACAGGGCCAGGCATTCTAACCACTAAATTGAGGTTATATGTAAAATATTATGTGTAAAGTAACCACAAAGGCATTCTCAAAAATTGGGCAGAATTTGATAAGAGTAGTTAAAGGTGTCAAGAAGGAAAAGATAACCCAGCACCACTGAAATAAAATGGTGGTGGGTAAGAAAGTCTGGGGAAGACAGCTCACCAGGTAAAGTGCTTGTCGTGCAAGCTTAAGGACCTGAGTTCAAGCCCCAGAACCCACATAAAAGCCAGCAGTGGAGGAATGCTCTTAAATCACACTGCTCAGGAAATAGCCAGCCCAGTCAAATTGGTGAGCTCCAGGCTCATTGAGAGATGATAACTCAAAAGTGAACAAATTGGAAATTGGTGCTGACCTTCGGCCTCTTCACAAAGACAGAAAGGGAGGCAAAATAAAAGTGCATGCCATTTGCATCTCTGAATATTTACTGCCCAATCAAGGAAGTGCCCGCATAGCTCAGTAGCCAGATGTGATATCAAATCTGTCTAAAATATAGTGCTTTTTCATTGGCTTTTAAAAACTGTTTGTAGGCTTGCTTTGTGCTATCCTGATTTGCTTTTAGATTATATTATTATTAATAATAATATCATTTTAGATGTTTCTTTGTATTCTAATGAGAGAGAGAGACTGAGAGAGAAATGGTGTGGGTTTGGGTGGGTAGAAAGTGGGACGGATCTGGGAGGGGCTCAGGGAGGAGAACCATAATCATAATATATTGTATGAAAAAAATCTATTTTCAATTAAAAAGTAAAATGTCACAAACCAGTAACAATCAGTAAAACAAACAAACACTAACAAAAACAGAGAAAGAATCTGAGCCTCAGAACTATATGGCTAATTATTACAGTGAGATCTTCAAGAAAAATTTATGCACTCAAACCACAAAATTTGTTTTTCATATTCTATAGAACACAGTGTTTACAAACGAGTGAGTCCTGGAGAGATGCTTAGCACATTAGAGGGTTTCCTGCTCTTGCAGAAGGCTTGGTTTGTTTTCCAGCACCCACCCTGCTCTCGCCTGCCTGTAACTCTTGATCCAGGGGATCTGATACCCTCTGCTGGCCTCCACAGGCCCCTGTATGCACACAGTGCACATAAACACACACACATTAAAAAAAAATTTCTTTAAAAAGTACACTCTTTCCTGAAGTACTATCTAATTTTTATAAAGAATATTTATCTAAATTAACAGACATTTCTAAAGGACATATTTGGCTTTTCTGTTCAACATTCTAATAATGGACGGAGAAACAGCACAAAACCCACTTGCTGTACTACACTGCAACTGGCTGCTTGGTCAAAAGTTTCATCGTCTGCACACAGCCATGTAACCATGAGAAATTACGCCTCATTTTGAACCACAACTGGCATTCCAATTCAATATAAGAAATCAATCTGTAGACAAAGGCATTTTCTTATCGTGATGTCTAACAATAGATACAAAAGCACCACACCACCTCATACGATAAAAACCACAGCAAGGACAGGCATCAACCAACAATCCCAGTCAGACCCAGGAATCACTAACCCCTGTTAGTGGCCATGATTTCCTTGACAGCTTCCTAGACTTTTGTCCATTGCTGCTTTCTTGTTCAAACCTCACAGATAGCTCCCAAGAGATTCAGTTATTACAGAAAATCATTTACACCTTTCATGCTCTCTGTTCAATAAAAAGCAAAATCACAAAGAACATCAACACCGAAGGAATTAAAATGATTCTATATACAGGTTTGCTCGCAATCTTCCATCAGAGTGCTCTCTGGGTTTTAACGGGCTTGGAGCAGGAGCCTATACAGTGATTTTTCAAACCCAGAATTGCACTGTTGCCTACTGCATTGTATTCAGGCTCTCTTGTGCTTCTATTGTGTGGATATTTTTCTACTCAGGGCAACAAGGGAATTGCTAATTGGCCATCCCACCCTAGTCCGCCTTCAGCCCACCAGCTGTCCTTCAGAAGACCACACCCAAGGTAACTAAGCCCAGCAGTCACCTCACAGCCTGCTCTCGGCCGCCACCTCCTTTTCTCTTCCTCCATCTCCTCCAGCCGCACTGTCTGCTCACCTTCCTGGACTGGGATCTCCCTCACCTCTGTGGCTCTGTCTCAAACCCTGTCTCCTTGTGACCACCTCACCAGGGACAACACTGTTACTGCCATCTGTGCTCAAAAGTTCCTTTTCTGATTTCGGGTTCCAGATTCCAATATTCAAACTAGCCAGCGTCTCCTCTAAGATGGCCAAGAGCCCCACCCCACCCCCAGCTGATCTCACCTTCCTTGCTCTAACCCCTTTTGGGTGGCTGCCATTTCTATTCGTCTGATGTCTCCTCCATCACATGGGTAGGGTGACCTCAGACCTTGTGAGCCCCTCTAAAGTCTCCTCCACCAATAAAACAAAATGGTATTTTAATGGCTAGCAAGTAGGCACTGGGAACTGAATCCCAGTTCTCTCAAAAGTAACAAGTACCCCTCCATGCCGAGCCACCTCTTCAGTCTCATGGTCACTTTACAGATAAGTTACTGCATTGTTTCTGATCCCAATAAAATGTAACAGGAGTTTGATTGAGCTTATAAAGTGAATTAATTAAAAAAGTAACCCATGGTTTGCTTCATGTAGAACCAAAATGAAAGTCTTTTTCAAAGTTCCATTTCAAAAGACACATTGACAAAATAGCACATAAAATTTGTTTAAAACCTGTTAAGATTGGCACATGTAGAAATGGTTGCAGAAAATAGGTCCACACACATGCATAGGCCTTCCTTCTCTGGGCCATGGTATAAATATTTTGTATTTTCTTCTCGCTTATTTGTTTTTTCCAAGGTATCGTCAAAGAATATATGTGTATCATTTTATGATAAACACCCCCTTGAACAGTAAATTTTATCTAATTACGTGTCTTAGAACCAACTTCAATTCTCTATGTAAATGATTTCTGAGACAAATACATGCGCTTACCAAGGTCACTCCATCTTCATTCTTCTCGTTGATGTCCCCTCCGGAAGATAAGAAGTGCCTAATGTCTGTCAGCATGCGCATGGGTCTCTGGAGCTTGATCTGGCGCAGTGAGTCGAGGTCCACTCCTAGGAGAAGAAGACCTGTTAGCTCCATGGCAGAGGCTGGGACTCGGGACAAGGTTGTCTTTCAACACCTTCCTTCTGGAGCTCTCCTCCCTTTCAACACTCCTCTATACTCAAGACTTGTAGCTCTTTGAATGCACCCTATTGTAATAATTATATAAGTATAGGCAGCCTGGTAAAAGTTAAGTTTTGATGGGTCATTTTCCCCAACATGATAGGATGTCTGTGCATGGCAGCCTGTTCAGGAATATCTAAGTCACTAGACTAATATACGTAATATACTGGTATAAATTGCCTATATATGCTAGTCAAAAGTATCTTTAAACACTTAAATGAATTAGATTGGAAGAAGAGACAAAGTCATGATTTTTGTTTGCTTAGATTTTCTCACAGAAATACTTACTCATAAACAAAGTGTGGTGTCCTGGACAAGCAAAGTTACTCCCTCAAAGAAACCAGCAGCCTATGAAGTCTGAAGTCTCAGCAACACCCTATGCACGTGAACTGAGGAGTTCTGACAAATCTGACAAACAGCACTGGGGACTCTTTACTGGGACTCTGACCCCTTCCCATATATGTAAAGTTATTTTGGAATAAGAGTTTAAAAGGTTGCTCCAGCTGAACAGGTCAGGGCTATTCATGTCAGGACAGACACCCAACACTGACTGAGACACCAGCATTGTTGACAGACGGTGTTGGCTTATGCATCAGAGGCACAGGTCCCCTTACTTCAGCTCACAACTTTTATCAGCATTTATTTCCTGAGATTCCAGAGGAGTGCAGTTCTAAGGTAGCTCTTCTTCTCACTTACGGAGTCCTTGTTCTTACCACTGTTTGCTAGACACAGATCTTTACTGAGGTGATGCTTCTGATATTTCAACGTGGGATGTATTCACTTTCTAATTCAATTTTGAGACAGGTATCTGGGCTTCCTAATCCTCAGCCATATGAACAATAAGACCCCAAAGAGGAGAGGCTATCATTCCTCTTCTGGTTTCCAAACAGAGGTGAAGAAGCAACGATGGTCATGGTGATGGTGCGGAGGGTGGCGGTGGTAACGATGCCTATGATAGTGGTGGTGCTAATAGTGATGCTGATGGCAGGGATGTTGGCGATGGAGGCAATGATGACAACGATGATGGTGTCTGTGATAATGTTAGGAAGATAGTTCCTACTTGAAAGCACCAGCTGTGAACTAGCCCCTGTCATGAGCACATTCTATGTCTGGTTGAGTCCTTACCGCAAACATCCAAGGAAAGCATCCTATGATGGATCCAAACACAGTGATGCTCCTGACATGACCAGCAGGAGATTTACTTTCCTCAGCTTTTAAAGAGCCATTTAGCTTCAGTGTCCTCAGTCGCTTGAATAACAACAAATGCAGAGGGACTGAGGTTACCGTTCACAGTTTTAAGGCGTGTCTCAGGGGCAGAGGCCATGGCAAACACATTATCTATAAGTATGCAATAAGCAAGGCCACTTACACATCCCCTTTGGCTGTGAGACAATGCTCTTGTACACTGTAAAGATTTGTCACTCATATTGCCTTAATAAAACGCTGATTGGCCAGTAGCTAGGCAGGAAGTATAGACAGGACAACCAGAATAGAAGAATTCTGGGAAGACGAAAGGCAGAGATGCAGTCACCAGTCAGACGTAGAGGAAGCAAGATGAGAATGCTATACTGAGAAACGGTACCAAGTCACATGGCTAAACCTAGACAATTATGGGTTAAGTTGTAAGAGGTAGTTAGTAATAATCCTGAATAATAAGCCAAACAGTTTATAATTAATATAAGCATCTGTGTGTTCCTTTGGGCCTGAAGAATTGCTGGACCGGGTGAGACAGAAACTTACAACACTCTTTCCTTGGTGGGATTGCCTCTAACCCTAGGTAGGGAAAGGAGCAGGAGCTCCCAGAAGTCTGTCATCTGGGCTTTACGGCTGTGCATGGATGGAGATGTCTTTTTGTGTCAACATAGGCAGGTTAACTTGTCCTCTGCCTCAGCATCTGAATTTAAAGGGATGGGCTGACAGATGTTGCTTTATCAATTACGGCACTGAATTAACACACAGTTCACACAGAAGAGTATTTGCTTTTTAGTGAGAGCTCATGCAAGCTGGCTTGGATTGTTAGCCAACTCTGGTGAAGCACAGAGCTGTGTCAACAGAAACCCAAACCAGAAGCACCCTGGCCGTGCCTCACCTGATCACCATGAAGCATGTCGTGCTCTTTTTTAATGGTTGCTGCCTTTTAAGCTACAGCTATCCTTGTCAGCAACTGCAATTCTGCTGCTCCCAGCAGCGGTCCAGCTGCAAGAGCCGTAGTCTGAGGAAACTCTTTTCCCTCAAGCACTGACTTTCAAAGCTACAAAGAAACTTATCCAAGTCTCTGTCCCTCTAAAGAACTCAAAATTTGAAGGTCAAGGTAGAAAGAATTCTGCTTCCCAGACAAGCCGAATAGCAAGCAGATCACCTCGCTCACCTCCTCACATCTCCCAGGAAGTCCTTCTGCCTTGCCTCGCCCCTCCTTGAAAACCCTTCTCCCCCTGGCTCCTTCCTACTACTTTCTGTCAGGCAGCTGCCTAACTTCAGGTGAATTTTATTTAATCAAACGTATCTCTGCACTATTAAATAAGTGTTCCAGAGCATAAACAAAAGCGACACACCTTAAAATAATATTCTACAACATAACCAAGTATGCTGGGAGGACCGCCTGGCTTCCTTTTGCAATGGGGATTTGAGGTCTGTGAGAACCAACGAAAGCTGTCACTTCCGTTCTCATTTGTAGGATTATAGAATTCGACGTGCGATTTTTGAAAATGCTCTGTGGACATCCCCACTGAGATTCCCAGAGGAAGCAATAGAGGCCCCGAAGGTTCCAGGGCTTGGTGAAGTTCCACCATGGGGTTATGTGTGCTGAAGTGTGCCCCTCCAGGAAATGTTCTCAAACACCTAATTAAAATCAAATAATAAACGGAGAACACAGCAAAGATGAAAGGCAAGTTAAAACATGGATGTAGGACGTAGGCTACCTCTTGTCAAAGGCCATCCGCACTCAATGCAGGGAGGCGAGCAGCCTATTTCTTGTCCCTGTTACCAAGATACTACAGGGGAATATCTTGACGTTATATTCACTTGAACTCAATTTTGAATAAAATCTGGTGCCAACTAAAGTGTGATTTTTTAGATTTTTGTTATAATTTTAGGAAAGAAGAAGTCTCTGCTAAGCCAAATACAACAGAAACTCTTATTTCTTCGTGTCAATCAAATGTAACTGCTTCTGAATTACCAACTAAGACGGCAGAGCGCCCTTCCCCCACCCAGAAACCAGCCAGGGTTGGAGAGTGGACACAATCTCCACTCCTTTTTCTTTATTATTAAAAGAAGTCTAATTCTATGTTCAGACTATCTTCTGGAAGGAATAAACCTAAGGATTCTTTAGATTTATTATTCCGAAGGAATCCAGTATTCCTTTAAACTTAAGAATGAAGGAAAACCTGTTATCAGAACTCGCAAGTTATATGTCACCGAGGTTATTGCTTGGCCGTCCTTGCTGATGGTGGACACCAGGAGTCCCTGGGATTGTCTCAGTACTTTAAGCCCGTCTTCATCTGTCTCACTTTGCTCAGCCGCCTTTCTGAAGGGCCTGCTGTTCTCACGGAAACAGCCTCCTTTGTATGAGGTTGGTCTGTGGGTGGTATCACAGTGTGCCTTAAAGCTGACCTGACCCTGGAAGAATCGCCGAGCTCCCTGCGTTTCCCACTCTCTCTTCTCCACACTTCTCCAAGCCTCTGTCCACCCTACTCGCATGAACCCATGTGGTTCTCCGGGCATCCATGCCCTCACCTAATGTGTGTATCAGCATCACATCTGTGAACCCATCTGCAGTGATCTCAGGGAAAGAAGGGTCTTCCTTCTTTAGCAAGTTTGTGAGATAATAACACACCAACCTTCAGAGTCTGCAGAATCTGCACGCCTTTGTTTTAATTTTCCGTTATGTCTCTGCATCTTCACTTGAGTGAATATAAAAAATAATTTTGTTCTCAATAAAACTGAAACAGCAAGCAAGCGGTTCACTGATATGTCACATGATTTTAGCATGTGCTTTCTGTACTCAGAGCTGAAAGTTAGCTCACTGGGTCTCCACCTTAAGTGTTCAAAGAGACTGAGGGAGGCTCCAGAGCTGGGCGGGCAAATCCCTGGCAGTGATGTCAGCAAAGAGAAATAAACACAGTCAGGCTGTGAGGGACGGTTGTTCCCACCTAGCCCTGTCCTGGCACCTGAACAGCAGGCGAAAGGGAGCTGTCTCATACAGACTGGACTGTGCTGTGTGAAATTCTGAGCCAGTGGCAGAACAGGGCCTTGAGTGAATTTCGCTAAGCCAAAGAAAAGTACGAGATAGTGCTAAGCTTAGTCTGTTGGGGGTTATCTAAAGGAGGAAGGGAAGGGATAAGCCTGGACCAGGCTTGGAAGCCACTGCACTAGCACATATTAGAAAGACCAGGGTTTGAACTAAGGCGCTGTTAAAACAGTGTGGTCAGTGAAGGTGTGGGCAGAGTCTAGAGGTGTCAAGGAAGCAGGTGCCATAAGACTTTGTGGCAAATTGACAAGGACTCTGGCGAGGATGAAATGACATGCAGATGCTCATATCCTCCTTGTAAGGATAAATAAGGGCCACCGAGTGAGAGTAATGTCTTCACGGGGACAAGTTATTTCAAACCCTCTGATCTCCAACTCAAGAGGTATAAGAAACCAACATCCAGGACTGAAAGTGTCAGAGGGCACTTGAGCCACAGCAGTGATTTTGGGAGCAGGCAAAGCAAGCAAAGGGTGAGCTCATCCAGCACCCATGTTTCCCTGTCCCAGAAGGATGCTTCTCAAGGACAAAACCCAGACACAGTTAACACGTGGGGAGCCGAGAATATGAGTGTGGCTCCTAAGGCATCACAAGAGGAAGCTTCAACAGGAGGGAAGAAATCATGGAAAGGCCACTTGCGAGGAGACTTGGCCAGTGTGCCCACACCATGCAAGGTCACAGAAAGATGAGTTCAAGGAACAGAGATATGGATCTGGAAAGAAAGTTCAGGAAACCAGGGGCAACTACTATAGGAAGTTGAGCATCGGATGACTGAGGGACAAAGCAGACAAGCAACTAGTTCCTGAAAGGAAAGAGAAAGAAGAGTAGGTGAAGTATGCCAAAAAATGATAGATAGATGATGATAATGAAGATGATGATAAATGATTAGGATAATAGACAAATGGATAGATAGATAATGGATGGATGGATAGATAGATGGTAGATAGATAGATAGATAGATAGATAGATA
>LOEQ01007086.1:31968-42141 GCA_001685075.1 Bramus lutescens | reverse complement strand
GCAGCAGCAGCAGCACTGACAGGTGGAAAACAGAATTAAAAGCTGGAGAGATATGAAATCGAGTTTGTTCCAGCAAACCAGCATTTTACAAACTGGTCATGACAGCCAGAGCCGTGACAGCTTTTCTCCCACGCAGAGCCAGGGACTAGTTCTGGTTTCTCCTTTCCAATATTTTCATCTACTTCCCACATGAAGAGAGCTGCTTTTGCTTCTGTTTTGGTTTTGGTTTTTTGTTTTTGTTTTTGTTTTTTTTTTTTTAACATACAATGGGAAACATCGATTTTGCAAAACCAAGCTTTTCTAGGAAACGAAATGCCTTGGTGGAGTCGAAGCCTATTAGTGATGTTAACACATTTGCAGATGGAGATTATGAGGTTTGTTTGGTGGCCTTAGGAGGGACCGAGCAGGGGCGAGGTAACTTCTAGAAAGGAATCCCTGGCTGGGAGCCCAGTCCTTCAGCTTTTAGAGTTCCATTTGACTTTTTTTTTGTATTTTCTTATTTGTTTCATTTGCTAATTTATTTTATTTTAGAAAAAGGGTTTCATGTGCCCCAAGGTACATGCCCCTGGACTCCTGCCACCACTCTCACCACTGGGCAAGTGAGAGATGGCAGGTGTGCCAGGCACACTTAGCTATCTAGTGCAGAGCCCTGAACCCATATTCCACTAACTGAGCTACACCCCAGCCTGTGCTTTATATTTTTAAAAATTCATTTATTTATTTTTTTCCCTTTTTAGTTTTTCAAGACAGGATTTTTCTGTAGCCATGGGAGCCTGTCCTGGAACTCGCTCTGTAAACCAGGCTGGCATCTAACACTAAAGGTCCGCCTGCCTCTGCCTCCTGAGTACTAAGAATAAAGGTGTGCGCCACCATAGCTAGGCTTAAAAATTCATTTTTTAAAAATGTGTGCAGAATGGTTTGCTTTTGCCTGCATGTGTGTATGTACACCACATGTATGCAGTGTCCATAGAGGCCAGGAAAGGGCATCAGCGCCCCTGGGACTAGATTTACCAATGGTTGTAAGCCAACATGTGTGCTGGGAATCCAATTCAGGCTCTCTGTAAGAGCAACACATGCCCTTGATAGCTGAACCATCTCATCAGTGCCCATGATTTACTTTTTAAAACCATCTTTTACTGGGGGGAGGTACATACTGAAATTTATAAACTCCTCCCCCCATCCTCCTTCCAGCTACTCTCATTTAAATCCCTCCCATTCACAGGTTGATAGCCTCTATTGTATTATTATTGTTACATATATATATGTGTGCGTGCGTGTACTCATACATGTATACATATACACACACACAACCTGTTGAGCATGCTTTTGTTGTTTGTGTGTCTGTGGTTGCAAGGCTGACCACTCTGTGCTGGACAACCAACAATGGAGCTCCTCCCTGGACAAAGCTAACTATCTTCCCAGGAGTCTCCTGTAGTTCATGGGTGGGGTCCTGTGAATATTCCCCGTACGTGTTGATGCAACCACTGATATTGCCATCGCTCTTTTGTGCAGCCGTTGTTAGGAGAGTCATTAAACCACCCTCTTGTGGTGCCGTGCACACACAAAATGCTTCACACACTTAACATGTACAAGTTGATGGGCTTGGAAGTCTCATGTCAGGTGAACCAGCACAGGCCAGTTCGATGAGTTAATCTAGTCACAATTATTATGTTGGTGACAAGAACATGTCACCATAAGTAGAGTTCTTGGGCCACTTTTCAGCAGTACAAAGTTGTGAACCTCAGGCTCCCCGACATTTTTCACACAAACTCAGAACTCCGTCTTGCCTGGGAAGCATGTTGAAGGTCTGCGTTCTGAACCACCTTCTAGGAAATCTAAACTGCTTCAAATTTTGCTCCTGGTACAACAAATGAACTTTTCTCCAAAGAGTCACACCCGCGGGACCTGAAGCCAACAGGGGACTCCCTCTGCATGGGACTGGACGGTCTGGAGGGAGGGTTACTGAATACTGTGCCCCACGGATTCTGAGTGGGCAGTTCAAGATGCTCCTCGCCTCCCCACAAGCCTGCGTCTATCTGCCCTAGCCTTGCCTTGGTGGCCTTCAGCTGGGAGGCAATCACGCCTACCTTGATTTCTAAATTAATGAGACTAGTTCTCATTTAAAAATCAGGGTTGCTAAGCACTAATTGTTATTCTATGCATCCTCAAAATAAACGTCTTGAGACAAATGAGCTGGAGGAGGCCAAACATGATGGCAATGAGGTAAGTGCTTCTCCAAAGAAGAGAAAGGCGCATCTCCAGCTTCCAGGGGCGCCCTGTATTCCAGAACATTGTTGGGGCTAGAATGCCCAGCTTGTTATTTATATTTAATCTTCAAGGAAGAGGAGGGGCAGGATTTGCCCTTCCTTATCACCAGATGCAGCAGTGGCTCCCACTCACCCCTCGCTGAGCTGACTCACTGGTTCCTGCTGGGGCTGTGCCATTAATGCCCTTGTGAGTGACAGCCTAGGGCTCAGCCCCATTTCCTCGGGCCAGCCCTCTCTTTGATCCTGGGCTTTCTTCTCATGGTGCTTTTGCTTCTAAGTGCCACTGTGAATTCTGGGATGTACATACGCTGCCCTGTGTTCACTGAGCTGGCTTACAGTTCCTGCCAGGATCACCTGGCCCTGGAGGATACACTCAAGGTGACCTTGCTCTCATTAGCTCAGAATTCAATTGCATGGTTCACTTCCCTTTCTATCCCCAGGGAGGAGGGTTCATAATTACAAACCCATCCCACCAATTATGGACCCCAGGCATCTGTTTGGTGCTTCCTCCACTGTCCCCCTCCAGGTGCCTGCCGGTTTGCAAAAGTGGCAAACAATAAACGAAGGCAGAAAACCACCTTATGTTACATCCTCAAGGGAGACAGCAAGTCTGAAACAATGCGAGCATTTTTCTAAGAATAATCCACATTTACAGTTCTCCCAATGCATTTCTCTTGGCAGAGTTGTTTAAAGGAAGCTTTGCGCTACCGTTTTCATCCAAGTAGGCCAGCAGGATAGCGCTAGATTCGGTCCCCTCAACGGCATAATCTAACGGAATGTTCCCATTCACGTCTTGCAGAAGGACGTTGGCTCCAGCCTGCAAGAAAACAAACAAAAATAAAGAAGATTGCTGAGGGATGATGGAGGAAACCACAACACTTTTTTTTAGACAAATACATTAAATAATTAATGAGAGTCCAGGTTGCAAAATGATGTCCCACTGAGTCTTGCAACATCATAGCCCCTGCACTGGTACTTGAAGTGACTGTCTTCTTGAAGTGTCCAAGTCACAAGGAAGTCTACACATGGGGTCTCAAGGAGCAAGTTGAGCTTGGCCTGATCATCCTTATGTCTATTTCATTAGACTTTCTCTTCTACGGGAATGCACCAGGGTGTCATCCTCATATTGTGTTGACTCAGTGGCTGTGTTGACAGTTCCTGCTTGCTTTTGATTTTGCAAGAAACCAGTTTTCTAGCAAGAAGCAATCTGTGGTTGTCAAGCATTGACTTCTTGAAACACTATTTTAGATCCCGGAGCTTCTGAGAACTAAACCATCATGGCATCTTTGCGTACCTGTGCTCCAGTGTTTATGCAGACAGAATGAAAGATTTCCTTTGACCCTTGGAAACTGGCCACAGAAATGGTCCTCACTGCGCTGTGTGACCCAAGTGTGGAGCAACAGCCATAGCTGCCCTCATTCTTCCAACGCCATGACTTGAGCCTCCATCCTTCTACCCCAGAAGGAGGATCTGTTCCTTGTGTCTATTTCTGTCCTTGCCAGCATTCTCTAGTTCAAAGCTAGCAGTTTATCTCCTCTCAGTAGCTAACAGTTGTTTCTAGTCAGTGTTCCTAGTTAAAATGATCAGTAGGGATTCTGGTTCTCAGAGGCTGAAGAGGGACTGAGGATGAACCACTGTGGTCTTCTACACAGAGCTGTGAACTGAACAAACCCTTCCTCCCTTAGGCTATTTTTGTTTAGGACACTTATCACACACGGCAACAGGGAAAGAAACTAAGACCATGTTTAACAAGTTTGCTTTTCATAAGTTCACGGCTCTCTTTCTACTAGGTTGATATACAAACAAAGATTCGAATCTTTCATAGAGAATTAGACAACAGGCTTCAGGATGAAGGAGATGGTACAGCCAGTGTCTTAGTTAGGGCTGCTATTGCATATAATGAAACATCACAATCGAAGGCAAGCTGGGGAGGAAAGGGTTTATGTGGCTCACACTTTCATATCACTGTTCTCATGGAAGGAAGTCAGGACAGGAACCCAAGCAGGGCAGGAACCTGCAGGCAGGAGCTGTGGAGGGTGCTGCTTACTGGATTGCTTCTCATGGCTTGCTCAGTCTGCTTTCTTATAGAACTCAAGACCACCAGCCTAGGGACAGCACCACCTATCATGGGCTGGGCCCGCCCCCATCAATCGCTAATAAAGAAAATATCCTACAGGCTTGTCTATGTTCAGATCTTGTGGATGAATCTTCTCAATTGAGGCTCCCTCCTCTACTGTGACTCTAGCTGGTGTCAAGTTGACAGAGAACTAGCCAGCACATCATGTCCAACATTGCTGCTGCTCCTGCCTCAAATTACAAACAACTTGAAAGACCCATTTTTTTTTAAACTGACATGTGCAGGCTGTGAGAAGGTAGGTATGCTGGTGTTCTTCAAATGCCCGGGACAGTCCAGAGTTAGACTGGCCTGTTCCACTGGGGTCTGAACAAAGGCACCCTCTGCTCCCTTCAGGAGCTGACTTCATGACCAGTTTCCTGGTTCAACTGTACTCTGAAATCAACATGAACATCAATAGTGAGATGAATAGTCATGGCTGACCTCTTTTTATTATCCACCCAGCTGGCCCAGGAGTGTACATAGACTTTTAAGTGATGGTGGGCCCCATCAGAACAAAGGAATCAAATAGCTGTAAAACAGAAAAATTTCTTGAAAATGTCAGAAGATATTTCTTATTACCATTGTAAGTTCTAGCCTGTAGCATATGCAGTGGGAAGCCCACCAGGAACCCACAGTTTTATAAGAATTGTGCTTCTTTTATTAAAAATGTTCAAGATACTCAGGAATAGCAAAGCAGCTTGGTCTTGTGAAGTGAAAATGAACAAGGGATTCAGTTTACTAAAAACACCATTCTCGATGTTACCCATTGAAAATATGACTACACACACACACACACACACACACACTCTCTCTCTCTCTCTCTCTCTCTAATGCATGCACTTGGTAGACTTTAAAACATTCTGTTCCACAGTTCAGTTTTTACTTCTTAGAGCTGGATGCAGCCTTCAGCAGTGGATATGATCATGAGAGGTGTAGATGTGTTTGCTACAGGGTCCCCGCCTTTCTGTGTGAGACCAAGAAGCCAATATCAAACATGACATTAACTTTGTAGGGTATCAGAGTGCGCATTTGACTATGTGAAGACTTGTTTTATTACAAAGGAAAAGAAATGAGGAGTTGAAGATTTTAAGCTAAAATTTTCAATTAGACAGCGTAGAGTAGAGAAGCCTGAATTTACCTTTAAATATAAAAAAAGAGAGGTTTTAAGAGTTTCTACACATTTCATAAACGTTAAAGAGTATTTTAAAACAACTGATGGCTATCCTCTATTTTAAAAATCCAGGCAGCCTGAGTAGTTGCCATAGAGCCAGAGGCAGAGCAATCATGAGTTGGGATTAGGGCAGCTCTCGTGCCTCAATAGAGAAGTTTCTTCATGCTGTGGATGGTGAGCAAAGTGCAGAGAACAAATGACCGTGGAGGTTCAGCCACAGACAGGACAGATACATCCCGCCTGTCCCCAGCACTCAGTGACCATTGAAGGAGAAGGAGAGGATGGATTGAAGGAGCCAAAGGAGGGGAAGACTAGGGCAAAACGGTATCTGCTGGGCATGGCAGAGCTGCTGTGTTCATGAGCTCACAGTTTTACCAAACAGGATCAAGCCAGTCAGGAGCCCAGCATGGAAGGGGCCAACCCCCACCCCCACAGCTGAGGAGCTATGGACACCCAATGACTTCTGGAGGAGGGAGAGTTAGTTTTCTTTAAGGATGTGGTTTCTGGTGGGTCAGTCATGGTCCCCTGGATGGTCCCACACCCAAAAGTATAAGGACAACACAAAATGCAATGGAGGAGTTATTAAACTTAAAATTAATACAGTTGAATCACAAACATATCATGTACATGAAGAGATGAAAACGTGGATTGGATCTGGGTGTGTGTAAAGGGACTTGAAAGCGGGAGCAGGAGACCACACTTCCTCTTCATGTGAGAGAACCTATTTACATGTAGTGACATAATGAAGATGTGTGTGCATATTTATGCATGTGTGTTCACGGGTATGCATGGTGTGTGTGTGTGTGTGTGTGTGTGTGTGTGTGCGACTGTGCATCCACACAAGCTCCTGTGTGTGGAATGGCCTCCTACATCACATCCTGCCCCTGACAACCACATGTTGCGTTCCTCATTCTGAGAGCCCTGGTTACAGTCCATCTCACTTGGGAAGAACCTTCCAGGCTTGGGAAGAACCTTCCAGGCGAAGACACTCCTAGCTTTGGCTTTTTTTCTCTCCTGCTGCAATAACAAAACGCTCTGACTTGAGCGGCTTACGGGAGAAAGGGTTTATTTCAGCTCTTAGTCCCGGGTTACAGGCCATCGTGGTGGGGACTCAGGAGTTTGAATCTGCTGGTCACATCACATCCAGTCAGAAGGCAGCAAGGCGGGCTTGTGCTCAGATCCATCTCTTTTGGGTTCAGGGCAGGGACCAGCCTCTGGGATAGTGCCGCTGACTTTCAGGGTGAGTCTTCCCATCTCCATCACCCAGTGAGGAAATATTCATGTAGAGAGTCCATGGGCAACCTAACCCCACACAGTCCTTCATGGAGAGACTCCCAGCTCAGATCATTCCAGACTCTGACCTTTAAGATGAACCATCACAAGCTCCAGGGTAAAATACCTTTTCTTTGTAGCACAGGCACCCAGCCCAGGCCATTCTACCTACAAAGTTAGAACTCCACTAGTGAGCAGAACCCCCAGGACCAACAGGAAAGTTTATTTGTACAAAGTAAACTGCAAGGCAAATCTTGAAATTTCTCTCGGAAAATAAATTAATCACATCATGGTTGCTTTTCATAATTAGGAAAGTGATGATGATACATTTTATACGTGCAAAATCAACAGGGACTCCTCAAGCCAAGTGTGCAACTGAACGCTTGGCAGATACCACTGGAGGCCTTGGGCACATTTCCTCTCTGTTTATTCAAACTGGAAAGCCATTTAATTTCCAATTTGCCCTAAATTTTGTTCTTGATGTATTAGAGTTGGGACTCACATATATCATTTCCTCTAAATGAGATTCTTTTTAGCTTATGCCAGATGACATATGGACCAATAAACATTTTATTGCCTTGTGCTATGTAACAATTTAATCTCAACAACTGTGTTTGTACAAGGTTTTACCTAGTAATAATTCCTTGTCACATTAATCCTGAAAGCTTAATAAAAGTCATGTAATGGAATTGTAATGATAAAATGCTACTTCTTTCTACGTGGTTAAACTTTTTGATAACTTCTCATATTTAGATAATTACAGATCTACTGAAAATGGAAAGGCTAACCCCAGAATGCTTCATCCCTGTTATGAGTTTGTTCTCATGCCCCCTCAGAATGACATTTTGAAACGCTAACCTCAAGTACTTTATTTGGGAGGACCGCCATTGGAGACCATGCTAGTTTAGAGGAAGTGGCCTAAAGTAGTGTGGGGCATAAATTACTTCAAGGTGTCCAGAGTCCTTAACAAGAGAGGCATTTGGATGGAGACAGAAACCTGGTGGGATACAGAGCTGGAAATGGGGAAGCACAGCTTGGATTAATATTAAGAGCCAAGGCAAGCCTGGTTCTCTCGGGAGCTGAAAGAGTCCCTTGCCTATAGACTTTTTAAATCCACAGCATGTAGGCTTTATGACTGCAAGGAACTAAGATGGTGTTCTGTGCCTGCACAATGGACTAAATGTTTGTGCCCTTTTCTGAATCCATATATGACAGCCTAGCCCACAGAGATCATAGTAACAGCTGGGGCTGTTTGGGGGATTAGCTTGGAAAGCTGGAGCCCCCAAGATGAAGATCAATGTCTTTATGAAAGAGACCTCAAGGCTGTAGAACTGGTCAAGTTCTTGCCAGATAAAGAAAAAAAAGTACAAATTATTATTTTGTAAGATTTATTCAAAACATACGTATGTGTGCCTGCTTCTGTTTGCACATGTGTATGTATGAGTGCGTTCAACCCCCGTCGGAGTTCAGAAAAGGGGCTGGATTCCCTGGGACTGGAGTTACATGCTGGGAACCAACCAGGATCCTCTGCAAGAAAGGAAAGTGTTCTTCACCAGTGCAACATCTCTCTAACCCCTAAAAGATACAAATTCATGCCCCGCTAGAGATCCAGAGATATGGGGAATAAAAAGGACATTATAAACAGCTGTGCCCTATGAATAGACAGTTTCCCTGAAAGAACAGACTGCCCCCGACTCGTGAAGTTGAAGGCCATTGGAAACACCTCAACCCAACCATGAAGATGTGTTTGACTCATGGTGGATTTCATATACCCTTCAGGAAGGAAGTGTGTCCATTCTCTTCAAACTCTTCCAAAGCACCGAAGCAGATGGAAAAACTGCCATGCATTTTACTAGGCCAGCCTTACCCAATGTCAAAGACGAACAAAGGCTGAAATTAACAAACTCTCATGAATACAGGCGCCAAATCCTCAATAAAAATATTAGCAAACAGACGGAACAATACATAAAAGTAATCATACACCACTACTAGGCAGGGCTTCACTGAGCTGTTGGTAGGGTCCTCCTACCTTTGCTATTAAGAAAGAGGACTGGCCTGAGAGAACCAGGCATGTCTTGGCTCATGGACCTGTATACACAAGGTTCACATAAACTCACGTAGGCACACAGACATACACATACAAAAATCTTAAAAAAATAATTTGTACCTCTCTCTTACTCTGGCCAGAGGTTCAGCATTTGAAAATCAATCATGTGATATCTCACACTAACAGGCTGAAATGCTACAAAGCATATGCTCCTATCAGTGGCTATTGATGAAGCATTTGGCACAATGCAAGATTGTGGAAAACCAGGAAGGAGGCATAGAGTGTGACTTCTTCTGTTTGAGAAAGAGTACCTGACAGTTAACACCACACTTAATGCTAAGGAAGTGGAAAGCTCACAGTAACACCAGGCACTATACAAGGTGTCCTTCCCATTATTCTTTCCCAGAATTCCACAGAATGCCTTAGCTAACAGAATATGACATGCAATAGAGATAACAGCTGTACGGCCTGTGAAAAGTGGGACACAAAACAGCATTTTCTCACTAATGAAATGAACTTTTACACACAGAAGGCCCCAAAGCCAGAACAGAAAAGAGCCCGCCCTGCCGGGGAATGTCTCGGACTCAGGATGGAAGGTCCTCATGGAAACCACTTTTCTCCATTTCTGGATTCTGCAGATGTGGGGGCTGAATATAACAGCAAGCTACTGTTGCTGTCAGGACACCAGGGTAATAATTAGTTAATAGATGAACCTAAAAACTGCTTATGGAACAAGAAGAGATGGAAGACTCCCAAGAAAGCCGTCCCAAGGCACAGTTGGGGAGGGAGCCCATAGCAATGGGTAGGAATGCCAAGACGACAGTTGTTCCAAACTTGTCTTGCAGAATCAATAAAATCCCAATTGAAAACTCAGAAAATTATTTGGCAGACACCAACAAACCAATGACAAAGTTTCACAGGATTGGAAAGAAACCAAAATATCTCACATAATTAAAGCAGAACAATGTTTTAGCTGTCCTGGTTTTTTTTTTTTTTGCTTTTCCATACAAAAGAAAATGGTCATCAAAAGAACAAATAATCCAATTTTAAAAATGGGGTACAGACATAAACAGAGAACTCTCAACAGATATGTTTAAAATGGGTGAAAGGCACTTAAGGAAATGTTCAACATCCCTAGCCATCAGAGAAATGAAAATCAAAACAACTCTGAGATTCCATCTTACACCAGTCAGAATGGCCAATATCAAAAACACTAATATCAATTTATTCTGGAGAGGATGTGGGGTAAAGGAAACACTTCTGCATTGCTGGTGGGAGTGCAAACTGGTACAGCCCCTTT
>LOEQ01007086.1:12736-23551 GCA_001685075.1 Bramus lutescens | reverse complement strand
TGTGTGTGTGTGTGTGTGTGTGTCAGAAGATAACTGGTGGGAATAAGTTTTCTCTTTCCACCATTTCCACCATTAGGGGTCTTGGGGTTCAAACTCAGGTCATCACACTGGATGGCAAGTTCTTTTACTCACTGAGCCATCTTTCTTCAAACCTGGACATGGAATCATTCTTAAATCCCACCCCTCTTGAGCACAAACACAAAGGCCACTGACAAGACTGTAGGTTCCATCTTTAAAACCTGTTACCTCTGTGGCCTTCACTCTCATCTCTGTTGTTCCCAGGGATGATATCTTTGTATCCATGATGCCTTCCAGGTAGTGTGTGATGTTCTCTTACAAGGCACATCCTCTGAGTTCTCCCTCCATGCTGTGGTCCAGAGCTACCTGCCTAGCCCAGGAGCAGGATCTATGTTTCAGCTTCATAGGTACTTCAACTAGTCCATCACAGTCAAAAGCCCTGACATTGAATAACATGCAATTCACTTGCAGTACTTTAGTGCATTAAATACTAAGAAATAAATCAGTGCACCACAAGGATTGTCCATAGTTAAATGCAGAAACCATATTTCCCAGTTTTGGCCAGACCCTCTGATTTAAGCACAGCCTCCAATTTGCGGAAAAGTTTTAATAAAAAATGTGTTACATATTTTCTTTTTGCAGTGTTAGGGATTGAACCAATGGTCTTTCACATATTAGAAAAATACATTATCAACTTACACATCTACCACTTTTATTTAAATTTTACTATGTGTCAAGGTTTTGTTAAGTTGCCCTGGCTGGCCTTGGGACCACAGATTTCCCCTGCAACAAGTAACTCTTATTGTCCAATCCCCAGATCTTGAATTCACCTGTACCTCAAGTCCCTTTTGGGTTTCCCTACCTGCTGTTCTCAGGTGAAGAATGCACAGATGCTCTAACAACACCAGGTGAGTGTCATGGGGCTTGCACTTTACAGGACGGTTTAGCTACATTAGTATATANTATATATGTACACTCGTGGGCATCGGCATCAGTAGGAGGAAGGCAGGAGTTACCGGAATGGGGGACAGTGACATGCTGGGGACCAATGTGAACCTGGAGATAATCAGTCCTCACAATCCCCAACCTGAGATTGTCCTGCTGTGAACACCTGGGGATGATGGACTAAGGTTAGGCATGCTCACACCTTGAAAGGGGACTGAGTCACACTGTCAGGGACTGCCATGCTGTGTGGAGTGGCTATGGGGACTTCCAATTCTGCCTACTGTATGTCTTCACTGATTGTGACTCTACAGTATTTGACCATAATTTATTTTCTCTACCTATTAACCTCTGCAAAGATGGTCAGGGAAAATAACCTATCAATCAGCTGTCCTTTCTCCTCTCATAGGCAACCTGGCCGCATCAGCTTTGGGTTGTGTTTTATGGTGCATTGTCGAGAGGTTGAAGATCTCCCTGGCCGTGTTACATGATGCCCTTGGTTACTCTATCAGTGATGGAGCCCCGGGACATATCTCCATGCTGGGAGGCACTAGGGTAAGATGGAGATCATCTTGTTCCCATGCTCAGGGCAGGCAGGACTGAGTTGGCAATGAGCTCAAGGCACAATCTGTAAAGGTGTCGATGGGACACTCTTTTCCTGGAGATGTACTGACATCCCCCTCTGTGGTACTGCTTTGGTTCACTGGTTCATTTATCGCAAACAAGTGGGCACAGTCTCACTGTGGATGAGGCAACATGCAGGGTTCTGTAGAACTGTGGAAGCAGTGACAGGACCACGGTGGCTGATTCTGAAAACGCAGGCTGGGACTAAGGCAGCAAGTCTAGACTCAGAGCCCATAGATAGCTTTTGTTTATGTGGACAATTACATTGGACGATCTCATAGTCATTTTGACTTTGACTTATGTTTCCTTGCAAATCTATCTCGACTTCTGCCACCAACTGGATAGTCAGACTGATGATTTCATCTGGTGGCTTCTTGCTTTGTTTCTTGTATAAACCCAAATTATAGATTTATTACATATCTGCTTCTTCCTAGCTGCAGAAAATGCAGACGATAACTTTGTTTGGTACCAGTTAACTTTACTGACTTATTGAGGCTAAACAAACGTATTTCCTCTATAACGTGTATTTCCATCTGACTCATGGCACTTAACCTTTCAAAGGCATTACTGAAAGTCTTCAGGTGTTACATGAAGGACTACAAGGACATGTCTGCTAAACATTCCAGCATTCCGCTTTTGCATGGGTTCCGTGTGAGTTGAACTGCTATACTCCTCGGATTTCTCAAGCATTGCTCACCCCGGTTCCTTCACGCATGGTTCCCTAAGTCTCCCCTTCAGCTTCTGAGTGACAGCAGACATTGCGTTCTTCCTGACTTGTGTTATGGCTAGCCAATGATTTAACTGACATAACAGATTGACATGAGAACAAGACAAGATATTCAAAGTATGGAAAGGCAGAGAATACAGCAGAGCATCTGTGTGTACATGTGTATGAATGTCTGCATGTGTGTGCCTGTATTTGCATGTGTATGCCTGTTTGTGTGTATGTGTATCTCTGCATGTGTGTAAGCATGTGAGTATGTATGTGTATGTATATACATGTGTGTGAATGTCTGTGTGTGCCTGTATTTGCATGTGTATGTCTGCTTGTATATATGTATATCTCTGCATATGTGCATGTGTATTGTGTGCAGGTGGGTATGTATGTGCATGTGTGTGTATACATGTGTGTGAATGTCTGTATGTATGTATTTGCATGTGT
This sequence comes from Bramus lutescens, assembly GCA_001685075.1. NCBI lineage: Eukaryota > Metazoa > Chordata > Mammalia > Rodentia > Cricetidae > Bramus > Bramus lutescens. The sequence continues at coordinate 20,805 of LOEQ01007086.1, read as the reverse complement.
ATGTCTGTATATATATATATATCTTTGCATTTGTGTGTGTCTGTGCATGTGTATGTGTGTACATGCATGTATGTACATGTGCATATGTGTGCATGCATATATCACTACGTGTATGTGTGTCGGTGTGTGTGCATGTGTGTATGTTCCTCTGTGTTGTGCTTATGAAAAGGGAAGGTGGGAAGGTGATGTGGGATTCCCCTCTGTATGCTGTGATTAGCATTAATGAATAAAGAAACTGCCTTGGCCTGTGATAGGGCAGAGCTTAGGTAGGTGGGGAAGATGGAACTGAATGTTGGGAGGAAGAAGGGCGGAGTCAGGGAGACACCATGAAGCTGCCTTCGCCAGAGACAGACGTGCTAAAACTTTGCTGGTAGGCCATGACTTCATGGTGATGACCTTGTGGTGATGTACAGATTAATGAAGATGGGTTAAATTAATATGTAAGAGTTAGCCAATAAGATGCTAGAGCTAATGGGCCAAACAGTGATTTAATTAATACAGTTTCTGTGTGGTTATTTCAAAGCTAAGCTAGCCGGGCTGCCGGGACAAACAGGCGGGCCCTCTTCCTACATGCTTATATGTGAGTGTGTGTATATGTGTGTACATGTATTATGCATGTGTGTGCGTGAACACGTGTGCGTCAGTATGTGTGCATGTGTGTATGTTCATGTGTGTGTGCACATGTGCGCATATTCTGTGGAACAGAAATTTCCCCCATGCCCACAAAAAGGCCATTGGCACTGCATTTACTTTTACACAGAATTCTGAGATACGTAGAGATAACTTTCCTTAATCAGCACCAACAGCAAAAGGCTTCTGGAGGTTTTGGATCGGAGAATAAATTGTATAAAATCTGCCACAGAGATTTTTGGTTGGCAAGGCCTGGCTTGAGCTTCCCAAATTAAATAATTTAAAAAGGAGCATGTTTCATTATGTCTTCATTGAACATGATAAAACAGCTAACATATAAATTTCTCAACACCATATTTCTATTAATATTAAAATGCACAAATGTGGCAGATGTAATATATATAATATTGGAAAGGGAACAAGGATGTTGAGTCCTAGATGGAGGCAAGATGTCACACTGGGTTGAGGAACGTGCAGTGCTGGCCTCATGACCCTGAGCTCACACAGTGAGCACATCTTTACAGTGCTCTGACATTACAGCATGGTTTCCCCCCAAAAATGCTACCATACAGAAAAAAGCTTTTGCAAATTTAAATGCAGAGGAATGTCTAACTCCAGGCAGTTTGATTTACTAACATGCAGCCTGCTCAGGACCCCTGGATGAGCTCCATATCGAGTGGAAAGTACCATCCTCCATGCCTGAGGGTGACTGTGACCCAGATCTGCTTCTCTAGTACTGAAGCCAGGGGCTCACTTCTTCATCTGCTTCTAGGAAAGCTACTGACTACGAGGTATGTTCTACTGAGCGTCCTCCCTGTGCGACATCCATTCAGAACAAACATGGGCTGGCCTCTGATCACCAAGTCTTCAGAAATAAAATGCAGAGAGATGTCATTTGCACCAAAGGCAGAATCTGCCCCAAGTGTATGAATCTGGCTGTCACACAGGAGACAAAAAGTTTACCAACACTGGGAAAAGCCGAGCCACGCTCTCTGGAGGCTGACTCCAAGACCAAGGCATAGGCAGAGATCACATCCACATCCAGAGAGGTCCCTATGGCTTACAGAGATGTCCTAAAAAGTTACAAGAGGCTAGGCAGCTCTATTTGTATGGACATCAATCTTAATCCTGGTGCCTCTATCCTCATGAGCTAAGTGTTCCCCTAAATTCCTCACACTGTTACCCCATGACTTTGACTGGTTGGAGTCTAAGGTGTGAATTTTAGAGGACACATTCTTCCAGAACATACCACTGAGTCCTCAAATTATCTTGGTGTTCGAGGGATTCTCAGATGTGACATCCCCTGGGACACTTGTGTGGCCTCATGATCTGGTGACACATAAATGACCTGAAATTTGAAAAACAGTCATAGTTTGCAACTCACTCTGTCATGAAGGTAAGAGTGAGGGACGTCAGGTGGCAGGTGCTTCTGAAGTACCTGTGCCTCCAAACCACCGGTCAAGGGTGGGAAACTCGGGTTACAAATGGAACTGTCTACAGACAACTTGAAAATAAAAAATTAAAGTGCTGTCAGTGAATTGGTGACAGAATAACACCCTCAGCCATAGGCAGCCACTCGGGCAATGTGTATATTTGTCTTAGAATTTCATTTGTCTTATGGGCCATTCCAAAGTGTGCACCCGTTTCTCTAATAGGTAGTATCTGCTTTTTCAATCTTGCATTTTACTTTTAATTATGTGTATGCGTGTGGATGGGTGGGCGTCTGTGCACACGAGTGCACGTCACCCAGGAGGCTAGAAAAGGGCGTCAGAGCCACTGAAGCTGAAGAAACAGGCAGTTGTTAGCTGCTCAACATGGATTCTGGGAACTGAACTCCAGTCCACTGGAAGAGGAATGAGACTCTTGATAACGCAACCATATCCCCTTCCACAGAATCTTGTCTTCCAAGTAGAAGTTTCTAGGAACACCTGAAGTGGATGGTGAAGGTTAAATTTGGTCCTACATTTACATCATCACTATTCTAAAAACCTTCGTTAATCTCTAAATCTACTGTTGTAAATTCTACCTCAGCCTCTTCATGGAAAAAAGAATGCACAAAACCTTGCAAACGTTTTAGCACCACTTTAAAGCTGTTGTAGTAAGTGTGATTGCGACAATGTGCAGGAGCTACACTTACTTTAGAAAAGTATCTACAGCAAACTGCTGGGGAATTTTAAGTGCCCACTTTCCTGGGCCAAGGACCCACTGTGACCATGATGCTGATCAGTCCTGGCTCCACTTCTGACCCATGCCTATCAACTTGCCTCAAGTTCAACTTGGCAATCTGTGTGTATGTGTAAATGCATGTGTGATGGGGACCCTCTTTCTCCCAATGGCCTTTGGGAGGTTGGGCCAGGTTGGGCATGGCCTTGGGTACCAAAAAGGTGTGTGCCCATCCCTTCCCACTCTCTCTCTCTCCCTCCCCCTGTAGGCCCATATTTCTATATAATGGCATACAGGCTCTAAAGCCATAGGCCTCATCCAAAGCAGTCACGTAGCTCAGCAGACAAGCTGTCACTGCCCTAACAAAGGGTCAGGATGTTGTTTTGCTCCTTTCTTTGTAATTTGGAGGATGCTTGATAGAGATGCTGATTCAAGCCTACATGACAGTCAGCATACACAGCAGACAGGTAGATGCGGACTTGACAAAACACCATTCACCTGGTTACCTAGGAGACAGAATGCTAATGTATTTCCCCTAAATTGAGTTTTGGTATAAAGACTGTTTGGAGAATAAACCAGAGGAATTCTTCAGGATGTGAACTCAGGATACCATGATGAATCTCTGAGAATCTTCCTCCCGATTAAACCATGTGAGTTGTGTCTTTATTCTATCTCCTCCATGCTGGTCCAGAGAGAGATAGTTTATGTTGGGGTCTGGTAGAGAAATAAATGAGGGTCTGAGCTAGCATCGGACCCCGACATTCCCCCCACCACACCTGGGTGCTGGATTCTGTTTCTGTTCCCAGTTCATGCAGAGGACTGTTACCTGTGAGTTCCCCCTAAACCCAGAACCCCTTTATTATACTCAATTCTGAGCTAGTGTGGGATTACTAATACTTGTTATATTGAATATGCTCCTATTTCTGTTTGCAATATTTATACACCTATGCAAAGTTATTTTGTCAGATTGTATGCATGCATGTTTCTACCTCTGTTTAAGACATTTTGCATATTGATACAATTTTAGGATATATTTATCATATTGCATTATACATTTCTACCTCTGATCAAGATACTTTTACATTGTTTACATTTTGAGGCCATTCTCCTTATTTGCTGCACAGTTGTTTAAAGATTGTCTAATGTTCTAATATAAAGTCTTAGTCTTTGAGTTATAAAGATATTAAAAATTATAGGTCAAAAGTCATCCAAGTTTGTCTCACTTATAGTTAGACTAATTAGGCTATTTAGATACATATTTTACTGGAAACACAGACCTCTTAAATTATGAAGTGATTGTCATCTGTAAGTTTGAGGAAGTGGGAACTATCTACACTGCCAAAATGATTCTTAAAGTATAGCCCCTAAATACGGAAAACCACACACCACTGAATTCATGTTTGGTAAAATGTCTTAAAACATGGAAAATAGTCAGGAAATTATGTGAATTGAAGCATCCCTGAAAAATAAGCAATCTAAATCTAAGTATTAAGTGTGTTATACATACATACACATAAACACACAGATACATACACATCCTTACACAGAAAATATGCAATGTGAACATAGTATGAATCCAAGTATTAGGTGCATACTCTACACAGGCTCATGCATATACATGTATACTTGCACATGCATCCACATGCATATTCATATATACATATACTTGTATACACATATATATGTATGTACCTCCAATAGATACATAATATTACGCACACATACATACACATATGTACATAACAAACATGTACCTAATATACACACATAATACACATGGACATAATACACGCATGCACATAACACATGCATGCACATAATACACACACAGGGAAAGAAAATTGGAGTGGTTTTTCTGATAGGTGTGACTGTAGGTGAATTTTCTTTTCTACTTCCCTCCCTCCCTCCCCCTTCCTTCCCTCCCTCTGTCTCTCTGTCTCTCTCTCTTGTTGTATATCCAGTGCTTCTAAAGTAACTAGTTCACTAGTTCTTGGGATTAGAAAGAAAAGTAACACTTAACCAAAGGACATCAGAAATGAAATTCACTGAGTGGACCTTATCGACACAAACGATTACACTTTAAAAATTGTTTTTTCCCTAAAAGTGCTCGGCTGGGACAACTCTCCCTCTTTTCTCTCAGATGCTTCTGAATTGCTGCCAATATTTATAAGAATCAACAACATGATTTAAATAACTTTATAAACTCTGTGTAGCTCACCTTTGAATTTATGCTTTTGCATTTTAAAACCGTTCTTTTCTTATATGAGAAAATAATATACAAATGAAAGTATTAAGAATGTTAGCGATCCCAAGATGGAGACTGTCTGTCACACAGAACCACAACTGGTCAAACACAGAGGACAGCTGCTCATGAGGAGCCAGCCCCCAGGGAGATCGACGACACAACCCTGCGCCTAAAGTTTGTGAATGCTGCTTGAGAGGGTGTGCGAAGATCTTAGCAAGCAGAGGACCAAAAAAATCCGCCCTGAGATTGTCTCCTGTACAAATGACGTCACCAACGATGCCTCAACAATATGGAAACCCAAACCAGACCTGAACAAAGATCGTATTAGTAAACATACTAACATGAACGGCAGAGATCTCACGGGCCCCACCCCTAAACAAAGAAGTACAGTTAACTAAAGAATGCAAAGAATGGGAGTCTTTTCAGGGAAGAGTCCTTAAACTGGCTATCCAATACCAAGTGGTCAGCCCTGAAATTGCACGCGCGCGCGCGCACACACACACACACACACACAGTAAAAAGTTGCATCAGGTTGGATCTATATATTTATGTATTTATACTTATAGGTAACAATAACTTATAATTGACAGAGAGGTCATGAGTTTGAAGGGAGTGAGAAGGAACATGGAGGGGTTGGAGGGAAGAAAGGGAAAGAGCAAAATGATACAATTATATTTTAATTTAAGAGATAAATTAGATATATTTTTTAAAAAGCAGGAGAAATCTTTGGAAATGTTGAGTAATTATAGCTACAGGCCACATCAGGCATGTAAGTGCAGAGGCTGCTGGCAAACCCAGGGGTCCTCTTCTCAAACACACTTCATATGGGACAGGATAGTCTCTGGAGGGTTTGCATTGAAGCTGGGCAGTGTCCAGAGAGAACAGGTTTTCTCTAGGGCGTGGTGATGACAACACTCAGGCTACAAGCAGAGCCAATGACCTAACACCGCAACAGTACTACAGCCCTTAGCCTCAACAGAGAATTCCTGAGAATATCAAGCATTTTCTCTGAAGGAACTTGAAGTTTCTTACAATTTTAAGCACACATTATTCTCCAGGGTCCCCTTGTAAATTAGCACCTGCTGCAATCCTCCAAGTCCATTTTGCTTCCTGACAGCTACTAGCAGGACAGTGTCACATGACAGGAACTCCTGCCAACCTTCGTGCTTTAGATCAGAACTCATTTGAACTGCCAAAGCTTAGGAAGTCTGCTCCCCTATGTGCCTGTGGCTGTCCTATGGTCCTTTCTGCTGTTTTCTGGGTGCTGGGATGCCACTGTACCTAAATAGGATAGTTTCAGATGAAAACAAACACATGATCTCCCAAAGTAGATCTACACACACATGCACGTGTACACACATGCACACACACACACATGCACGCACGCACGCACGCATGCGCACAATCACACCCACCTAACGTGTCTTGCACAGCTGTCTTGTCACACACCTCATGTTTCTGACACACAGAGAAATTTAATACTTTTTGCATGACCATTTTTCTCCACAACTCAAGGTCACACATTCTTTGAAATTAAAATGAGACCCTCCAGCCTCACATGAGCATTAATTGTGTCTGCTCTGTAAGGGCCAAGGAGGGGTGGTTTGGCCATTTCCCTTTGGTCACTTCTGCCAGTTAAGAACAGCAGTGACATTGGCATCTATGAAGTTACCAGGCACTGTAAATTATCCTCTCTTTGTAACAGCATCATGAAATTGACTATAATCCTTGTATGATTTTTTCTTTTTTATTTAAATAACTTTTCATTATTTTACATGCCAACCAGCTTTCCCTCCCTCTCCTCTTCCACCTCCCTTTCCCCATCTACCCCCTCCATAACCATTCCCACTCCCTCTCCACCTCCATTCAGAAGGGGACAGGCCTCCCTTGGGCTTGCACAGAGCGTGGCACTCAAGTTGAGGTAGGACCAAGCTCCTCCTCTTACGTCGCAGGGCCAAATTTTTTCATTAACAAATGTACCTGATTCATAATTTAGGAGACGATTTTTATTTTAATATAAAGTCTGGCATAGTTCCTTTCAAGGTAAATATCTTTGAAAATAATATAACAGAAAATGGCTTATAATATTTTTAAGTTAAGCTGGGTGGTGGTAGTACACGCCTTTAATCCCAGCACTTGGGAGGCAGAGGCAGGCGGATCTCTGTGAGTTCAAGGCCAGCCTGGTCTACAAGAGCTAGTTCCAGGACAGGCTCCAAACCTACACAGAACAAAGACCCTGGTCTTGAAAAACCAAAACAATAATAATAACATTTTAAAGTTAAACATTTTTTCTTTGGTCTATAAATGCATTTACTGTATTTATATATTTAAACAATACATATTTATGGGTCACATATTTATTGTTTCTACTGATAAATCCTGTTTTATTTTTCAGTATATTAGATTTTTAGTTTTCTGGTTTTGAGCATCTTCAGGTTCACAGAAAATTGACAATGTTCTGGAATGTCTCCTCTCACATTGCATCTCTACCCCCCATTGTCACCACATAATGTCACCCGGTGCTATGGGAAGGAACTATTGTAGATGGCTGTCTTTGGCTAACATGTACAATGCGTGTGCGGTCCCTAGGTCGCAGCCTGCCTTTAGTCTATCTCAAGAGACGCCACAGACCCCACACTGCACTAATGGCCAGCCTTATCTCCTGGGCTTCCTCTTAACTATGGGGGTTTCTCAGCTTCCCGTTGGTTTTTACAACCTTGGAAAAGAGAGACGCATGGCTCCACATTTTGTATGATGGCCCTTGACTGGGGTAAACAGGAAAACTTCGCATGTTGTTCTTTGCTCGTGTGTTCTGGTAGAGCACCAGGCATGGAAAATGCTATTCTTAGAACACCAAGGCCACTTGAAATGGATGCATCTCATCACTGTTGAGCTGGGCCTTCACCTCCTGTCTAGGGGAGCTCTGGTTCTGTGATGATTGGGCTGCCAGCCTTCCTTCCTTCCTTCCCTTCTTTCCTTCCTTCCTTCCTTCCTTCCTTCCTTCCTTCCTTCCTTCCTTCCTTCCTTCCTT
>LOEQ01007085.1:135879-154228 GCA_001685075.1 Bramus lutescens | reverse complement strand
AATAAATAAATAAATAAATAAATAAATAAATAAATAATGCCTATCCACAAGCATATTCCTACAGAAAGTATAATAAGGAAATGTCCAACCCAAGAAAGTTAGCAGTACCCATGAAAGCACAGGCAATAGGGCAAATCGTAAAAAGGGCAAAGCACCTGCAAATTTTAAAGAACAGAAGCATGAATACTACCACCAAAAATAATAATTACAAAATCACTGGTTATTAATATCCCTTAATGTCAATGGACTCAACTTGCCTATTAAAGAGACACAGACTAACAGAATGGATATAAAAATAAGAGCCATCTTTCTGATGCATACAAGAAAACACACCTCAAATTTAAAGACAGACATTTTCTCAGAGTAAATGGCTGAGAAAAGAAACTTTCTAATCAAATGGACATAAGAATCAAAACTCACCAGTGTAGTTATTCTATAATTTAACAAAGTAGACCTTAACTTAAAGGAATTAAAATAGATGAAGAAGGAAATTTTATATTCATCCCAGGAAAAAAAAACTCATTAAGATAAAGTCTTAATCCAAAAAATTTATGCCCCAAATACAAGGGCCCACCCACATTTGTAAAATAAACATTACTGAAGCTTAAATTGCTCATCAAACCCCACCTACTAATAGTGGTAGACTTCAACACCCCACTGTCTCCAATAGACAAGTTTGCCAGACAGAAAATTAACAAAGAAACATGGGAACTATCAGACTCTATGACTCAAATGGGCTCAATAGACATCTATAGGACATTCCATCCAAATATAAAAGACTATACCTTCTTCTCAGCACCTCAAGGTACCTTCTCTAAAATTGATCTCATACACGGTCACAAAAATACCTCCACAAATACAAAAAAATTAAAATAAACCCCTGTAACTTATCGGATTACCATGACTTAAAGTTAGAATTCAACAACAATGCAAGCTCCAGAAAGCTTAAAAACACATGGAAGCTGAATGATCCTCAATTGAATCACCCCTGGGTCAAGAAAAAAATAAATAAAAATTAAAAAACTTCCTATAGTTAAATGAAAATAGAGATACAATGTACCCAAACATGGGACACTATGAAAGCAGTAATAGGAAAGTTCTGACCCCTAAATTCCTACATAGAGAAGTTAGCGAAATTCCATACTTGCAAATTAACAGAACACCTGAAAACTCTAGAACAAAAAGAAGCCAAATTAACCCAACAGGCATAAATGCCAGGAAATAATCAAATTGAGGGCAACAAAACACAGACAAGGAGAACAAAACAAAGAATCAATAAAACAAAGAGTTGGTTCTTTGAGAAAATTATTAAGATAGACAAATCCTTATTCAAGCTTAACAAAAGATAGAGAAAAAATATGCAAATTAGCCAAATCAGAAATGAAAATGGGAATGTAACAATAGAAAAGGAGAAAATTAGAGAATAGCCAGATCATACTTTAAAAGCCTGTACTCCACAAAATTGGAAAATATAAAAGGAATGAAGTTTCCTTGATAGTTTCCATATACCAAAATTAATTAAAGACCAGATAATTAATTTAAATACATCTATAGCCCCTAGGAAAATAGAAGCAGTTATCAAAAGTCTACCAATCCAATAACAACAACAAAATCTCAGGACCAAATGGTTTCAGCACAGAATTATACCCAGTATTTTAAACAATAGCTAATTACAATATAGCCATCCGTGTGTCCAGGTCCAGGGAATTCAACATGATCTTCTGACCTCCATAAATGCCCACACACATATAGTACACATATACACTCAGACACACACACACACATTACATAATAAATAAACATTTTTAAAAGTTTATAACCAAACAAAATCTCTTCACATATAATTGATCAGTCTGTGAGTCACTATCCCCCAAATCATATATGTATTATAACATGATATGTCTTTATAATCTTATAGAGTGCTGCAAAGTCAGTCAGTGAGCTCTGCCTCAAAAGTTCCAGTCTGCAATGTAAATGAAAACTTTCAGTGGGGCAGTCAGGGGCTTTACCACCGATATTCTATTCATACTAATTAGATTTTCAGACTGAAATTTCTACAAGTTTAAAGAGAATAATACGTTAAAACATGCATTGACCTTCTTCTCCTGCAGACAGGCTCCTCCTGACGAAGGCCCAGATCCCTGCAAGTCTGGCACTCTGGGCCTTNTGTGTCCAGGTCCAGGGAATTCAACATGATCTTCTGACCTCCATAAATGCCCACACACATATAGTACACATATACACTCAGACACACACACACACATTACATAATAAATAAACATTTTTAAAAGTTTATAACCAAACAAAATCTCTTCACATATAATTGATCAGTCTGTGAGTCACTATCCCCCAAATCATATATGTATTATAACATGATATGTCTTTATAATCTTATAGAGTGCTGCAAAGTCAGTCAGTGAGCTCTGCCTCAAAAGTTCCAGTCTGCAATGTAAATGAAAACTTTCAGTGGGGCAGTCAGGGGCTTTACCACCGATATTCTATTCATACTAATTAGATTTTCAGACTGAAATTTCTACAAGTTTAAAGAGAATAATACGTTAAAACATGCATTGACCTTCTTCTCCTGCAGACAGGCTCCTCCTGACGAAGGCCCAGATCCCTGCAAGTCTGGCACTCTGGGCCTTGATGGTCAGCACTATGCACAGCAGCACCACTTAGCAACCCTGTGCCCTTCACTTTGGGTTAAAGTGAGTTTGGAAAAGAAAAACAGAGCCCACTCTCCTGATTTTGTTAGTGCAATTTATACTTTAGCCAGCTACTTCAGACCATAAATGCTGTAACACGGATACAATAGTCATTTCCAATTGTTGAGTTTATGATGAATGATTTATTTATAATGCTGGATAATACATTTTTAATAATAAAACCACATTGTTTACAGTACTTTAAGTTATCTTCTTTATCAACATAAAGTTCTAGATCCAGCAGGGAACATCACAAAAATTTGTGACAGCATAATCCCATATATCATATTAATTATTCTGTACTTTATACATAGTAGACAAGCTATGGGTCATAGGGTCTTCTTTAATGGAAGGCTATAAAGACAACTACACAATAGAAAGAGAAGAAATATTGCAAAACTTCTTTTATGTGGCTACAATTACTCCAATACCCTAACCACACAAAGATGAAACAGAAGAAAACTGCAGATTAATCTCTCTCATTAACATTGCTGCAAAAATATTAAATAAAATCTTTGCAAACTGAATCCAAGAACACATCAAAAAAGCATTATCCACAATGACCAAGGAGGCTTCATCTAGGAGATGCATGGTTGGTTCAATGCATGGAAATCAGTCAATGTGATCTGCCATATAAACAAACTGAATGAAACAAAAAGACTCTAAGTCATCATCTCATTACATGTTGAAGAAGCCTTTGACAAAATCCAGCATCTCTTCATGATAAAGGTCAGGGAACAAGGAACGTATTTAAACAAAATAAAAATAATATAAAGCAAACAGACAGCCTACATCAAATTAAATAAAGAGAAACTCAAAGCAAGTTCACTATAATTAGGAAAAAAAGACAAGGCTGTCTACTCTCTGCATAGTATATACAGTTCTGACTAGAGCAATAAGAGATTAAGGGGATACCAATTGGAAAGGAAGAAGTCAAACTGTCACTATTAATAGATGATATGATAGCATGTATAAGTAACCACAGAACTTTATCTGGGCACTCTTTCAGATGATAAACACCTTCAATAATGTGGTAGGATACAAGACTAACTCAAAAAAATCAGTAGTCCTCCTTTATACAAATGATAAACAGGCCAAGAAAGAAATCAGATAAACATCACCCTTTACGATAGCCACAAATATAAATATCTTGGGATAACTCTAACTAAACAAGTGAAAGACCTATAAGATAATAACTTTAAGTCCCTAAAGAAAGAAATTAAAGAAGTAAGAAAATGGAAATTTCTCCAAAGCTCTTGAATAGGTAGGATCAACACAATAAAAAGGGCAGTCTTACCAAAGCAATCAACAGATTCAACACAATCCCCATCAAAATTCCAACACAATCCTTCACAGAACTTAAAAGAGCAATACTCAACTTTATAAGTAAAAACAAAAATTTCCGAATATCTAAAACATTCCTGTACAATAATGGACTATACAGTAGCATCACTGTCCCATACTTCAAACTCTATTATAGAGTTATTATAATTAAAACAGCTTGGTATTGGCATAAAAAGAGATATGTGGACCAATGGAATCAAACCAAAGTCCTTGACATAAAACCACATACCTATATACACCTGATTTATGTCAAAGAAGCCAAAAAGGTACAATGAAAAAAGGAAAGCATCTTTAACTAATGACACTGGCATAACTAGATGTCAACATATAGAAGATTGCAAATAGATCCATATCTATTGCCATACACAAAATTCAAAACCAAATGGAAAAATGGCCTTAACATAAATCCAGTTAGATTGAAACTGAGAAGAGAAAATGGGAAGTAACCTTGAATGCATTGCCACAGGAGACTGCTTCCTAAATATAACAGAAGGATCACAGACACTGAGAGCAAAAATCAATAAATAAGACTTCATGAGTCGAGAAGTATCTGTAAGGTGAAGGACATGTTGAATAAAACAAAATTACAGCATATAGAATGGGAAAAGATCTTTATTAACCCCACATCTGATACAGGGATGATCTCCAAAATTTATAAAGAACTCAAGAAACTAGACATCACAATACAAAATAAGCCAATTAAAAGTGTGGCACAGAGCTAAACTGAAAATTCACAGCAGAAGAATCTCAAATGGCTGAAAAACTTTTAAAGAATTGCACAACATCCTTAATCATCAGGAAAACGCAAATCAAAATGACTCTGGGAAATTGTCTTATACCTCCATAATGGCTATGATAAAAATACTGAGGAAAGGTTATGTTGGACGGGGTTTGGAGGCAGGGAAACACTCCTCCATTTCTGGTGAGAGTGCAAACTTCTACAGTCACATTGACAATCAGTATGTCAGTTTCTCAGAAAATTGATTTTCTCAGAAAAATTAGTCTACCTCAAGACCCTGCAATAATTCTCCTAGGCATATATCCAAAGGATACTCAATCATATCACAAGGATATTTTGCAACAATGTTCATAGCAGCATTATTCACAATAGCAAGAATCTAGAAACAACCTGTATGCCCTGCAACTGAACATGGAAAGAGAAAATGTGGTACATTTGCACAGTGAAGTATTACTCAGCTGTAAAAAACAATGATATGAAATCTGCAGGCAAATTGATGAACTACAAAAAAACATCCTGAGTGAGGTAGCCTAGACTCAAAAAGACAAACAATGTTTGTACTCACTCTTAATGGATATTAGATATAAAGCAAAGAATAATCAGATTACATTCCACAGCTTCAGAGAAGCTAGGTAAAAAAGGAAGACCCTAAAAGCGACACATGGATTGCTCTGGGAAAGGGAATGAGATGAGATCTCCTGGGTAAACTAGGGACAAGTGGGTGACAAGGGGGAGGTGATGGGAGATGAGAACATGAGAGAATGGGATTTGAGAGGAGAGAGGGGCAGAGTGATAGAACAATGAAAGAGAAATCTTGATAGAGAGAACACCTATGGAGTTAAGGAGAAACCTGGTACTTGGGAAATTCCCAAGAATCCACAAGAATTACCCCAGGTAAGCCTCCTAGCAATAGCAGAGATGGTACCCTAATTGGTCTTCCCCTGAAATCAGATTTGGAATACATCAACTATCATCATAGAGCCTTCATCCAGCAGAGATCTACAACTAAGCAACAGGTTGAGCTCTGGAAATGAATCAAAGAGAGGGAGGTGGAAATATATGAACAAGGGAGGTCAAGATCATTATGGAGAACTTTACAGAGATACCTGTCCCAAGCACATGGAAACTCATGAAGTCTAGACCAACTACTATGGAGCCTTCATGGGACAGAATTAGGCCCTCAATGTGTGGGAGACAGTGATGAAGTTTGGACTATTCGAGATGCCCCTGGTAATAGGACCAAGATCTATCCCTGGAGTATAAATGAGCTAGCTTCTTGTCAGGGTTTCTGTCCTGCCTGGTTCCTCCAGTCGTTAAGTCCCAAAGAAATCACACAGAGGTCTACATTAATCATAAACTGATTGGCCCACAAGCTCAGGCTTCATAATAACTCTTATAATTTACATTAGCTCATTATTCTTATCTGTGTTAGCCACATGGCTCAGTACCTTTTTCATCAGGGCAGGTCATGTCTTCCTTCTTCTCTTTCTGGGCAGGACTGCAGAGGGAGCTTCCTCTTTCCAGAATTCTCCTGTTCTCATTGACCCACCTCTACTTCCTGTCTGGTTGTCCCGCTTATATTTTCTGCCTGGCTACTAGCCAATCACCGTTTATTTAAAACATAATTGACAGAATATAGACAATTGTCCCTCACCACTAGCTTGGTGTAGCCCATTCTGTATGGTAGATGCAAGGCTCATTCTTAATGCGGGAGGGGGGTATTCTTGGTCTGGCCCCAACTTAATGGGCCAGACTTTGTTGACTTTTCATGGGAGCCTTTACTCATTGGGAGGAGTTGATGGGAGTGGGCTGTGGGGAAGCTGAAGGAGTGGAGGAGGAGTGAGAAGGAGAACTGGGGTTTGAATGTAAGATGAAATTTAACAAAATAAGGACAGAAAATATTCCCTTTAATATTCTCAATGTTTTTCATGTCTTTTGTGTTTTTGTTTGTTTGTTTGTTTTTGCTGTTCATTCCAGATTCTGTTCATTTGGAACCTCTTTTTTTTTAATTGGTTGGACCAAGGATTTTTCAGCTTTGTTTATCTTCTCAACCATCTCATAGCTATGGTGGTCACTCATCTATAGTAATTGTTCATATTTCAATTTTTTAACTGTATTTTATTTCTTTTTGACACCAACTCATTTGGGATTTAATTTGCTTATTTTCTCAAGAATTTGCATTGCATTATTAAGCTATTTGTTTTTGATCTTTCTGTTTTTTTTAAGTAGGTCCTTGAGACTATAAATTTGCCTCACAAGACTGTTTACAATATGTCCAGAAGGTTTTGATGTGTTGTGTTGTCATTTATTTGCTTAATTGTCATGAGTTTGTATTTTTACTAGATATCTTTCTTTTTCTACTTTTTCTTTTCTCCCTGGTTTTAACTATCATTGCTAAGTTTCATTGCATGTTTTCTGATAAGACACAAAGAGTGATTCAATTTTTTGAAATTGTTAATATTTTTTATTGTATAACGGATGTGTATTATTTTAGAAAACTTTCCATGTGCTGCTGAATAGAAGGTACATTCTTAGGTGTTTGTATAGAATATTTGTAGATATCTGTTAAGTCTTTTATATGCATGATATCAATTAATTCTGATGTTCCTTGGTATGTTTTTGTTCATAAAGCTTTTCCATTGGACAAAACCATCTACTATTAATGGTCTGATGTAAATCTTAATCTTAAATCATAGGAATAGATTTGTTTATGAAAGTTTGTGTCCTTAAATTTGGTTCACATATGTTTAGGATAATGCTGTCTTGGTTAACTTTTCACTTAATTGGAATGAAACATCTCTCTTTATCTCTTTTCATTAGTTTTATTCTGAGTCTCTTTTTTTCTGATATTAGGACAGTGATGCCTGTTTGCTTTCAAGTTGCATTTTATTAGAAAAATTGTCCTTTATTTTTGTCCATCATTTGTGTTTAAGGTACTACTTATTTTTAAAACTAAGATATACATTTTGGAGGAAGTAGGTATATGCATTTTGTTCTTTGATCCTTTTGGTCAGTCTGTGTCTTTTGTGTGAAGGATTTCGGCCTTTACGTTTAAAGGGTTATTGAAACATGAGTGTTATTTTCTGTCATCTTGTAGAATTTTGGTTGTGTTTGTGTTCTCAGTGGTGTTTTGTGTTTTTATAATTATAATCATTAAATTACTTACAATTATAATTAATAATAATAATAGATAATTATGGCTTTGTATTTCTTTAGACACTTTCTCTGCTATGCTCATGCTTATTTTCAGCCTGAAATTATGTTTCCTATATTTGTTTTAGATTGGTTTGTTGGCTATAAATTTCTGTAGAATGTTTCTGTTATGGAAACTGTTTTTTGACCTTCAATCCTAGCATATAATATTTCTGAGTATATTAATTTAGGTTGGCTCTCACATTCTTTTAAGACATGCCATGCCAGGTTCTTCTGACTTTAAATGTTTATATTGAGAACTCAGCTGTTTCTCTGATGGGTTTTCCTTTTTATGTGACTTACATTTTTTCTCTTGCAAATTTCAATACATTTTTCTTCTTAAGCGTACTTAGTATTTTAACTCTAATATGTCATGTGGATTTCTTTTCTAGTCTTGTTTGCATGCTTCTTGTATTTGGATAGTATGTGTTTCCTTAGTTTGAGTAAGTTTTCTTCTGTGATCTTGCTGAAAATCTGGTCTAAGACATTGCTTGGGATTCTTCTCCCTCATCTACGTCTATAAACAGAATGTTTGGTATTTTCATGTTTCTTTTTTTTTTAATTTATTAGATTAAAAAAATACCAATCCATGTTCCCACTCCTTCCCCTCCTCTTTGTAAATATAATAGCGAAAGTTTCTACAGGACTGTTGAATTTGGAGAGAAGATATTGATTTAATCTTTCATTCTGCTAATATTCCTGCAATGAGGTCTGGGAATGTGCTCTTACTCTGTTTTTTTTTTCTGAGTTTTTCGCAGTTAGAATATGTTGAAGGGGAATTTGGTCTAGAGGTTGGGAATGGTGTGGCTAGGATAAAGTCAGTGAGCAGAGGAAGTTCCTTTGGTGTTGGTATACACCATGTGCTTACTGCTCCAATCTGGCACTCTGGAGGTAGATAGACCTGAGGAAAAAGGATAGATATAATGTGGGAAATAGGATTTTCCTGTGCTTTGGCAGGTAGGTAGGCAGTATGTAGTCAAATAGGAGGGAGGACTCTTTCTCCAACAGACAAGAAAGGAAAAGAATTATAGTACTACAGTTTTTTTCTTCCTTTTGCAGTGAAAGCAGAGACAGCAGTGTAGGCTGGTAAATTGGTTGTTTTACCCAGTCTAAGTCTGGTAGCTTAAGGAAAAAGCATGGATAATATGTCAAAACTACTATGAGGGGATATTCTGGATGAAGACTGGGAAAGTCTGAATATAAAGTTGGATACTGGAGACATTAAAAAATATTGAGGATGAAATTGAATAGTGCTAGTACTAGTGGAAGCATGACTATCAATGTGGCACAGGAGGAGGTACTAAGACTTGATGGCCACGTTCTCAATGTTAAGATTTGTTTTGCTTCTCATTGATCAATAAACTCAGGGATATTTTCTGAGATGAATTTTTTTTTCTGTGAAATGTAGCTACTCTAATTGCATCTGAAGTGTTAATCAAAGGCATGTTTTCCAGTTTGTGGTACAACTGAGAGGTAGCAGAATATTTAGAAACTGGTATCCGATGGCAGAATGTTCGGTTATTACAGACATTTTTTTGAGGGGGACATTAGGGTCATGGCCACTCCGACTTTCTCCTTCTGCTTCTTGGTTGATGTGGGATGAAGAGATTGCTCCAATACACAGTGTTGCTGTGATTGAGCATTTTGTTACTAGGCCAGAAGCAATAGGATCCTCTGACTATGGAAAGAAACCTAAACAACAATGAGAAAATATGAGTCCTGGTTCACAGTTCATTGAGGGAAGACAAGGCAGGAACTCAAACATGGCAGGAATCTGGGCACAGGGCCTGATGCAGAAGCCACAGAGCAGTGCTGCCTTACAACTTGCTCCTCGTGGTTTGCTTACCCTGTTTTCTTACAGAACCAAGGACAATTCCAGAGGTAATACCATTGACAGTGAACTAGGCCCATATCAACCAGTAATTAGTAAAGTGATGTACAGAGCTGACTATGGCCAGCATACTTTCTCAAGTGAGACTCCCTCATTTTAGATGACTCCAGCTTTTGTTAAGTTGAGATAATAGCTAACCTGTACAATTTACCTCTTGTCAATATGACAAGCAAAGATTTCATTCTTTTCTCTTTTCTGTCCTGTTATTCACCAGGATCACACATTAATATCAACATCATAATTTCACACTTCAACTTTTAAAAATCCCACAAATCTTAAAAGTTCAGATACTTAGAAGTCCAAAATCTCTTTAAAATATCCACAATTTCTAAAAGTCCAAATACTCCTTGAAGTTTTCAAAGTCTATCAAGTAATGGTTCCTGTGAAATAAAAAAAAAATAATTAAATATCTTCTTATTCCAAGGGGAAATCACCAGGACACAATCATAATTAGATTAAAGCAAAACCAGTGTCCTATGGTGTAAATCTCCATGATAGACTTAAGGGATTCATTCACCGTTGTCAGAGTTCTTCTACAGAATATACAGTATGTCTCCTAGGGTCACACTGGCTCCACTCCATGGCTGCTATTTTCTTTGGTAGCCACTCATTGGGAAACTGCTGTTTCCCAAATGCTGGAGTTACCTGATGCAGTTGGGTTATACTTTCATAATAACCTCACCTTGGCTTTCTTCATGGTGCTAAACCTGAACTTCTGTGCATGACCTCATTGATCCTTGATTTTCATGTGTTACTGAAACTACATACAGCTTTAATAATAGCCTCTCTTGTCTATTCATTGTGCCAAGTCATAAATACTCTACATGATCACATAATGCCTTAAAAGCAAGAACAATATGGATACTCTTTCTTATATGGCTAAATTCAGCTGCTAGCACAAGGTGGAACCTTGAAACCTCTAGAATATGTGTTTAGTATGCTGAACCTGAAGAACACTTCCTAGAAGAATCTGTATCAACAATGCTGTCTCCTCCTGACCACTAATGATTTCTCAACTCTGCTTAATGAGCATCAATGGTTCCACGTAACCAACAGGCTGACTTTGGTGATGCTGGTCTCTTGTTAATCTGGCTGAATTCTTCAGCCCCAGTTGACCAGAACTGCAGATTCTGAGTTTGATAGCAAATGGCTTTAGGAAAGTCTTCAAACTCCCTTCTGAACGTCCTTTCCATTATCTGTACTGCTCTCAGCTTTATTTTCCAAGCTCTGACAGGTTAGCCTACTGAGTTTCCAAGACTCAGAGCCTTTTCTAGGCCATGTCCCAAAATACTTCCATAGTTCTCTCAAAAACAATGTGGTCAGATTGATAGCCAAAAGCCTGACAACATTTTCTGTCCTATTTTGTTTAGATGTATTTGTACAGATATTTGAGTTTTCAGGCTTCTATTTATTTACCATGTAATATAAAATCAGTTAAAATAATATCAATTTTTATCATATTTCACTTAAAACATACTAAAGAATGTCCCTTAGGGGATATTGCAATCAGTTCCAAAATATATAATGTATTTGCAGTTGTATGTGGTAAATTATATCATGTTAGGAATAATTGTGGCCCAGTTAAATGCATAATACATTTGTGGTTGTAATCATGACAAAAGGAATATAATTGTGTATCAAGTTATCAAGGGGTGTACTTGTAATGGCTAATTATGGTTGTCAGCCTAACTATATCTGGAACAAATGAAAAGTCTAGCATGTGGACCTACCTGTGGGGAATTTTTCTTTATTGGATCATTTGAGGTGAGAAGACCTGCCCGAAATCTGGATCATTTGATGTAAGATGACATAGACTAAATCTGGGTCCTGTCTTTGGTGGCTCCCTATATACAAAGACTTGAAAGAAGGAAGCCTTTGCTGTTTTTCCTCCTTGAATTCACTCTCACTGGCATAGCACCTACTTCTTTGGGATTACAGTGTATACTGAAGAACAGCTGTAATATCCAGTCATGTGGACTAAGTTACTACTGGATTCTTAGCCTTTGCATCAGAAAACAATCATTGTCGAACTCAATGGATCACAGTCTTTAAGCAACTCAAATAAATCCCTCTTTTATATGTGTACATTGCTACATACATTCGTACATACAAATGTTTTCATTCTAGCAGCTCTGGAGAACCTTTAGTAATACAATATTAAAGGATTATCTGTCAATAGGAATGACATAGGCTTGACTTCAGTGGACTATGTCAAAGAATTGTAAAGTNCTTTGTGTATCTTCAAAACTTTGATTTGTTGCCTAATACTTCCCCATGATTTCAGATCTCAATTTAAATGTTACCTTATATTTTACTTTTACAAAACTACATTTGTCAGTTTAATATTTGGGTGAGAGAAAATTAAAATATTCTTTATCCATTTTTCCAAAAGAGGCAGTGAATATTTTTGATGGTGGTAGCTCACAAATGGAAGTGCCATTAATGTAACACACTGGAAATATAAGATTAAATATACTCAGAATTCCATGATTTAAATCATATTTTTGTAAAGGAACCATATCTTCAAAGAGGAGAGGAACTGCTGCTTGTCAGGAGAAGTTAGAATCAATACCAGAGGAGTTGTTCCATTCCTTGTCTGAATATTCAGAATTTCAGAGTATACAGCATTCACATGTCATCACTACATTTAAGGCAATGTCATGAATTCGGGGCCATATTTTTACATGTACATGTTTACACACAGTTTCTTTGTCCCAGAAATGTGTCCTAGATAATACTTTGCTATGGGTTATATCTTCATCACTGTTCTACTGCTGTGGAGGGATTAACATGATCAAGACCATTCTTATAAAAAGGCAGTAATTGGAGGCTTGGTTAGAGTTTAAAAGGTTTAGTTCATTGTCATCATGGCAGCAAGCATGGTGGCATGCAGACAGGTACTGGAGCAGTAGCTAAGAGCTTCATACTGACCCACAGGGAGTGAGAGAGAGAGACAAAGACTCAGCATGCCTTGGGCTTTTGAAAACTCAGAGCACACTCCTGTGACACACATCCTTGAACAAAAAGACACCTCCTAATCCTTTTAATCCTTCCAAATAGTACCACTCCCTGGTAAATCAGAATTCAAATACTAGAACCTATGGGGACTATTTGTATTTTTCAAGCCACCACAGGTAATGAATGTATAATTAAATAAATTTTGTAGGGGACATAACATTTAAAAATAAAGTTATCAGAATTGTAGGTGCTTTCTGTCATCTCTTTCTTATGAACTAATGAGTTATTTCAAACTTTTTAAGGATGAATTTTTTTCAAGGGAAAGTTTTGAGGAAGTGAGAGACATCATTCAATATCTGTTAGCAAACTTTAAGGTATGTAATAATTCACTTAATGTTGATTACTTGACATTTCTACTACAAAAATAAATCTTTGCATCAGTGTGGTACCCTGAAATTTTCATTTTTAATATATACACTTGATGCTACTTATAGCTATTTCAGTGAATATATATTTATTAAAATTACTTTTCAAATTTGATACTTAATTTTTCAATAATTTATAGCACCATAAAGCACCTAATTTAACATTTACTTTTATTACTTTTCCAATTATTTTGTCACTTCTTACTCCCTGGTACCAATCTTTTATGAAGTTACAAAAAATAAATAAGACTAGAAGGACTGCTTAGAAGTTAAAAGCTTTAATTTCTCTTTTACATGTTCCAAGAACCAACATCTGACTGTCAACTACGTGTTACTGTAGTTTTAAGAGATCTAATGCCATTTTCTGGTTTCTGTGGATAATATGTACATGTGGTAAACAAATGTAAGTATACATACACACACAAATAGTGAATATATCTTTTTAAATTTTAAAATAAAGCTGTATTTTAAATATTTTGCATCAAATGAATCAGTGAATTTAGAATATTTTATAATTAATTTTACATGGTGTCTATGAAATTTCATTTTTAAATGAAATTATGGAACTGCTTATATACTTTTGAAAATTTGACAGATATGTATTTCAGGGCATAAAGAAACATAGGAGTCATCCTTGCTGTTACAAATTGAAGTAATTTTTAAAAACGGATGCCTCAGTTTATCACAAAATCTACAAGAACTCATTGTCTATTAAGTATGCTATACAACAAAGTGTGAATTGGATATAGTCATAAAAGAGGTGGATAGCTTCATATTTCTATACATCATCTATCTGTCTATCTATATCTATCAATCAGCTATTATTTGCATCTTATTTATCTAATCTAATATCTGGCAATATTTTGTCATTCAGCCTACAAATTATCCTACTTTATTCAAACAAATCATCAGGGATATCTCTTCCAAATTTGACGACATAAAGTATGTACAAGATAACAAAGGGAGAAATGATTTATGGTAAGATTACAATGTTTGTTCTTTTTTATTTCTTGGCTTTTTCCAAAATGTGATAGACAGATGGTAAATAAAACTATATCACTTTGATTAGCTATGAAACATAAATTATATAAAACTTGTGCTTTGATTTGTTGCATATTAACTTTCAAGCATAATGTGTCTATTTTTATGTACAGTCTTATTTTCTTTTAGCTTATAGTAAACTATTAACCAATGCATTTCTAAAATGAAATTATTAATTATTAAAATGAAAATCATAACCCACATAATATAATCAATAATCCACAGTGGGAAAATCCAAATTTGGAGATAATTCCAGTACAAACCCAACTAAAATTTTAGTTAATAAATTTTGATCCTTGCTAATGCATATGCAAGGAATCACATTAGCTAATTTGCATATTCATATTAAATCTCTTGGTCTTAGCATTTGAGAAAACACAACTTATTTTCATAGTCTCTTCTCTATTATCCTATTGTTTGTGTTAAGTTCTGTTGGTTATTATCCAACCATTTTAGTGGAATGCATTATTTTCCAGAATTACAATTCCATCATTGTTGGTTAGAAGTGATTAATTACTGGTTGTGTAATTAGATTATAATGAAACACAAAGAAGAATTGAAATAAAAATGTGTGGGTTTGTTTCTTTCTTTCTCCTGTTTATTTTGGAATTGAAATTGGAGTTTTATTAAGTATTATTAAAATAAGTTGAGTATTAACAGAAAATTATATATTTAAAATGTCAGCATGGTTTAATATCAAACAACTATGTAGATATCTAATTTTAGAATTTTAAAGGATACAACAAAACGGTTTGCTTACTAAATAGGTATTAGGATTATAAAATGAAGTACATAATAAACATGAACCTGGGGAATTGATGATTTTTAATTATAATTAGAATAAATGAATTTAATCTTGGAGTTTTAAGAGGACATTTCTATTAATAAGATCATGACTCGCATCAGCTTAAATGAATCAAGTTTTTTTCCATAATTATATACTAAATCTCATACAGGTTGTTTGCAGAGGAGATTGCTCCCAAGTAAGTTTCCGTAATATTTTTTTTCATATCATCACATAGGACTGGAGAGGGAGGGAGAGGGGAAAGGAGAGAGGTGGAGGGAAATGGGAGGAGGAGAAGAGGGGGAAATTTTTAATAAAAAATTAAAAAAGAGTTACATCAATATACACTGTAAAAATAAAAAAAAACAAAGGAAAATATGTTCAGTTATTTTGGATTACCCATTTATTAAATAGAGATGAATGCATTCAATAACTATTATATGTTTCTCAGAATGTTAAGAAATAAGTAATGTGAGCTTTCAAGTTCTAAATATTACCTCTGGTCATCTTATCTCAAGGGAATCAGTCATCAATCATAAGAATATATATACTGAACTAGATAACCACCAACTAAGTTACTAAGAATCCAAAATTTGTGGAAACTCTGAAGTTTTGATTGTTACTCTAATTTGGGGAGATTGAAATATACTTACATTTCTCCCTCCTCCTTTCCTCCCTTCAAACCCTAGCATATACTCCCCTATTCTTTTCAAATTCATAGTCTCTTATTTCATTCATTGCTGTTATATGTGCATATGTAAATGTGTACACTTACATATTCCTAAATATAATCTGCTCAATCCGTATTGTTATTTTTATGCATGTTTTAATAAATGAGAATTGTTTTATTAAATAATTAATTGGTATGCTGTTCTCCATGTAAGAATTTTTCTCCCACTCTTAACATTTCAGTTACTTGTAGCTCTTTTTTTATTGATTTTTTATTAATCTCTACATTTTTTCTTTGCTCCCCTCCCTGACTCTCCCCTCCCTCTAACCCTTTCCCAGAGTCCCCATGCTCCCAATTTACTCAGGATATCTTGTCTTTTTCTACTTCACATGTAGATTAGATATATGTATGTCTCTCTTAGGGTCCTCATTGTGTAGGATTCAGGCCTTATAGGCTTTTCCCATCTGTTTTGCAGTATGTAATGGTGTCATCTTTCTTCACCCCATCTTTGGACAGTCATGTTGGTGAGACTTTACAGGTGCAGCTTCTGACATTATTAGGAGACATATCTCAGAGCAAACTCCCTTATCTTTTAGCTCTTAGAGTCTGTCCTTATTTCTCCTGTATTTTAAAACATACCAAAGTATAGATGATGAATCATGAATTACCAAAGCTCACTTCAACATGGGTGATAGGTCCCAAAATGTGGATACCTGCGGTTCAAAAACACCGAACTATGAGCAACAATATGAGCACAGATTCCAGGCCAAGTGTCATGTTTGGGAGTAGCTGACCAATATATAACAACACATTAGAGAACGTCCCTTTCAGACGATTCAGTTTGGTCTCAGCCTCTTCCAGGCAGTTTAGCTGTTCTTTAGTTTCTTCTGGCAGTTCTTTGGGTAACACACTTCTTACAGGTTTGCTCTTCTTCTTCCAGGCTGCTCGTCCAGTTTCAGAATGTTCTTTGTAACTTCTCTTTTCTGAGAGTGATCCTCACTGGTCTTTACTGCTTATATACTATTGGGTAGGGAGGGACCTAGTAAATCCAGTCAGTTTTAGGAACGCCTCAAAGCTATTTCAAATTGTTTGCTTTCTGTTTTACTGAAACTTCCTTGCGGGAAAGAGGTTTTAAATTGCATAAACACATCCTAAGTGTAAAATTCCTTTCCTAAAACATCTTGCTGTTTCAGTTTCCCATTATTTCCTATGCTTTCAGATGTTTCCTCCAAGGTGAAAGGTTTTAATCGTGGAGTACACTGCCATACAACATGAGTGCTTATAAAATATTGCTTTTATTCTTTATTATAAACAGAAATATACAAAGTGTGTATGGTAAAGTCTTCATTTTAGCCGTGTCATTCTTTCTAGATACACCAAATCACATATTAGATTTTCTTTCTGATTGGCATGTATTTGACATCAGTGCCATTACACATTTAAATTTTTATTGCTAAAAATGTGATGAACTGTGAAATTACTTTCCAGATATTTTGTCATCATTATTGTGACTAGGCAATGTTTAGTGAGAGATTAATATACAACATGCTTATATTTAAGGCAAGCACTACCCATATCTCCTTAATAGGTTTGGCTTTGTTTTTAAACATGTGGCATTTTCTGAGATTCTTACATGATATTGCAGGATTATTTCCATTGAAATAATGTAATAAGGGTTAAGAAAGTATTTTAAAGTTTAGGAGTGATGATATTAGAAAGAAGAGAACTCTCCTCTGGAGAGAACTGATTTTTCCTCTCCTAGCAGGTCTTAATTACAGTTCAGTTGTTAACTTTTGTTCCTATTGGTTAGCTTTTCATTCATTCACTCATTCATTCATTTTTTTTAAAATACAAAAAATAGTTTCTAATAAGATGAAACAAAACTTTTTCACATTAAATTTGGACAAGGCAAATCAACAGAAAAAATGGCCAAGAAAAATCACAAAATCATAGATCCACTTCTTGTTCACACACTCAGAAATCCCATAATAATACCAAAGGTCGAGCCACAATATAAGCACACACTCCCAGGCACATTTCATGTTCAGCAGTTGTTTACCAATATGTAATGACTTCACAAGTTTTTGGGGTGTGTGTGTTGTGCATATATGCTTTTATTTGGTTAGATACAGTTTGTACAATTTGGCTTTTTTTTTCTTTTTGGGTGATGTTTTATTGTTTTGGTTTGGACGGTTTTGTTGATATATGGGGTTCTACTTATTTTATAAGAAAGAGCTTAAAGTTGAGTGGGTAAGAAAGTTGGTAAGGACCAGGAAGGAACCTGGAGAGGGGAAGAATATACTCAGAATATATTTAAAGTTAAAATTGTTTTAAATAATTAAAAACATATTAAAAAAGAATGAAGACAAAGCTTACTGTTTAATTGCTATTGAACAGGATGATGTGAGACATGAAATTAAAATAGATTCAGCTGTACATAAGAAAACATTCTCCACATTCAAGCCACTTACTCCATCTTGCTCTTGTGAGCGATTTATTTTCACTTTTTTTATTATTATTATTAAAAATTCCCACCTCCTCCCATTTCCCCCTTCCCCCTTCCCCTCCCTTTCCAGTCCAAAGAGCAGTCAGGGTTCCCT
>LOEQ01007085.1:81719-98376 GCA_001685075.1 Bramus lutescens | reverse complement strand
ATAGATAGATAGATAGATAGATAGATAGATAGATAGATAGATAGATAGATTCCACTGATTTCTCCCTTATTATGTAGCAATGATGGATGGAAGTTTATATTGATACCCTCATGTAGTCTTCTTACAACCTTAGTATTTTGCAGTGGTTATTCAGACTGTATCAATACCATGAAAAAAACTGTAATCACAACTTTTTGTTTTCAAATTTCACTTTTATCTTTGAGAAAATAACAATGAAAAAGAAATGCACTCAATGAACAAATTCACATATTAGATTGTTATTACAATTCAAACATGCTTTTTATAAGTTTCTCCCATATTTGTCAATTTTAATGGATATATTCTTTATGTACAAAACACTTGCTTATATCATATCTAATACTACTTGAAGAATCATAGTAGAATTTGACTTTAACAACATAGTCTACACTATCAAAATCCTGAGAGCAGTAAAGCAGGCTCTTATTGATGTGAATTTTGCTTAGCTTGAAGTTAATTGTCTACAATATTTTGAAAGAAGGCATTATAAATATACTATCAGATCACTAAGATTCATAAATTAAGTTGAACAAGTATAGAAAATTGAAAGAAAAGAAATATTTCTCACAATATCCTTTACACCAAAAACTCTGTTTTCTTCAACCACTCCTGGAGATTACTCACAGAACCAAATATTGATTAGTACTGCAATTTGATCTGTTTTCTCATATGAAACACACACACACACACACACACACAAACACACACACTTGCTTCACTGCCCTGTTCTTCCTCTCTTTCCATTAAAAGCATGGTAACCTCTGTTCCCAGAGATTTAAAAAAAAAAGTAAATCAAAGACTATTTATCTAGGCAGAGAGGGGAACAGCAGGAGTTAAAAAGACATCCTCATCTATATAACAATTTTCAGCCAGCCTGAACTACTCTATGCTATCTCAATTTGAAAGAAGAAAGAAAGTAAAATTAAGTAATAACTAGGTAGCTAAAAGGTTATACATCTTCTCAATCTTTATCAGTCTTCAGTAATTACAATTTTACTATGAATGATTTCAACATATGTCTTATATAGCTATTTCGTACACAGAAGAATATAAGTCTTGTCTACTTTTAAATATTTCTTGTAATATTCCTCAGTAATTAGAGGAATTTTTTTACCCTGACTATTCTCCTCTATAGACAGAGAGCAGTAACCTCCAGATGAATATTCTTCCTATTTACTTAAGTTTTGTTTAGTATGTCAATCAGATACTACACTAAACAATGGCTTACATCTGCACTTGCTATTGTCTTACATCATAAAGAAGTATCTACCTATAAGATGACTTCTCCAAATAAAATGCTAACTGTAACAGTACAAGGCAATTGGATGTTTTATTCATCATCTTATCTAAAATTGACTTCTACTAGTTTCTGGCATACAGTAGGGGTGCAATAGATAGCTGTACCATAAATGAATAAATGAATGAATAACTAAAAATATTTCTGGCAAATTTTGCTTGATATCATTAGAGTAAGTTGTGTTTTTTTATTGAAATTTCATAGAGCACCCTCACTATTCCTCTTATGTTTTTCTAAATTAGTTTTAAAAAATCCAGTACCATGTTTCTGTAATTATATGTCAAGTAGAACTTAACATTAAAATTGATGGAAATAATTAAACACATCTTTGAATATACAAATTTCTCCCCAAACATTGATTTGCATCCATTTAGAGTTTAATGTTGATGGAAGAGTGAAGTGAGATTATTTGAAGTTATGGGTAATTATGGAAGCTTTTCAAACTGCACCATGATGCCCTTGCACAAAGTTGTCATTTTTGCTCATGATTTGTGTTCTGTTCTACAAATGTCAACCCTGACAAGCATGGATTAATTTTCAAGCTATCATAGTACAGATAATAAAACACCTATAGTATACACACTAACACAATAAAAAGAAATGATATCTGCTCATATATACTCTATGCTGTAATTTAAATTTCTCTTTCTTTGATGTGCATTTACTCAACTTGAGTCATTTGTCAGTTGATAAATGCTTGTAAGATGGAGGATCTGAGTTTGATCCTGAGGCCTAACCTAAAAGGCAGAGGGTAAAACCCCAGCACCTATGTAGGAGCTGTTGGCAACCTGTAACCCTAGTGTTTCAGAAGAAGAATGTGGGAACCTAAAAAAAAAGAGCCTACCTGAGTAAATCAAGTTGTTGATTGAAAACTTTTTAAATTCAACCTTATTGAATAGGTAAACTTGTGTACGTATACCTGCACATGTGTGACCACAAATATGTGAACATGAATGAACACATGCAAACACCTGAAAAGAATATATGTGTTGATCATACATTGAATCAATATGTTAGCTATCCAAAGCTGAACAAGAGCATCTGGTGTTCTCCAAGGGTGCAGAATCTTTTAGGCAGGTTTCTCATTGCTATGGTCTCCTGACTTCCCTTTCCTATAGCACTTATTTTGCAACATTTTAATTGGATATCCTTCTCATGGCCATTTGAGAGGACACCTTCACCAGCTTCTTGCCACTTTCTTGATATTCAAAAAATAGCATACACATTTTATCATGTTATTTTCAAGTAAAAATTGCTTTGTTGACTCTCCTTTCCTTTACCTTCTTCATCTCACTATGACTCACCTTGGGCCCTTCACTTGAATGAATATCCTTTCTGCTGTCATGATATGCGTATGCACATGTGTGCTTGGGTACATATGTATATGTGTACAGGCATGGATGTGTGTGAGTTCACAGCTGTGCTGTGTGTATATGTATACAAATGTGCCAGGTGTGTGCCTGTGTGTATGCATGTGTGTGTATGTTTACATTTTTGCATCCTGTCACCCATTTCTTCCTGAGTACCTCTGCTTACTCTCTTTGATTTACCTTCTAGTTTCCTAAGAAATCTCTTTTTGAAGCACCTGGTGAAGGACTCTCTAACTGGTCCAAACATTTCAAACATGTTAAAGGCAGACTTTGCCCTTTCCTCTTCCCTCTCCCTTGCTAAATTGCTGGATTGCAATCCTAAAGCTAGCACCTAAGGTCTATTCCTTTATTTGACCACAATGTCAATCCTGAGACTAAACACCAAGCTTCAGCAATCAAAATTCATTACATTTCTACATAAGCTAAAACTGTCCAATCAGAACATACTAATTCAGTAACACAGACTTCCTCAGAAGCACCTTGTTCCACTCTAGAGGAACCTTCCTCATCACCCAGTACCAATACTTATCTCTCTTGGCCCCTTTTTGCTGAGAACTTTGTGTCTGGGTCCATTTTTGCTGACTCAGAGATTGACCTTTACATCTCAGTTTTAAAAGGTTTCCATTAAAATATGGTGTCTCTACCTCAGTTTAGGGAGAAAATCTAAGTACAGACAAGCATAAAACAGCAAATTCAGATGATGTATTTATACAGACAAACACTACCAGTAATTCTTCCAGTCATTTCTACCAGCTCATTAACTATTTTTTCTTTTGTCAAAAATAGTTTTTTCTTCTCAAAAAGGATATCCTGGTTTCCCTTCTTAGCTCTATTCCTCAGTTCCCCTTCTCTCTACTTCTCCTAATTACCCCTCTTCTCCCTTGTGGACACCATTTTCTGTCTCCTATTAAAAAAACAAACTGACTTCTAAGAAATAATAATAAAATAAAAAATTAAAAGGATGAAGCAAAAACATACATCAGAATAATGCAAAAGAAAAAAAGGAAAAGAGCCCAAGAAAAGGTAAAGGAAATATTTGTACACTCATGAATCCCACAAATACAAAGAAACTGCTGAAGCTCTGATATGTTTGCTAAGGACCTGTAGGGTTTAAAAAAATTAAAGAGTGGAAAATTTAAATAAAGGAATTAAAATAGCCCAGAGACACGTAATCTCCAAAGATGCTGTTGGGTTTGTTTTCTGCTGAGTATATACTGCTGCCTCTACTTATTTTGTTTTCAATAATGTGCAGTCCACTTCTCTGTCCTGTTGTACTTACTATTCTTAACATTCTTGTTGCACTATTCTGCTGCAGCTTACTGACTTGTTTGCCATTATTTTTACTGTCTTAAGTCTAAGAAGATATATACTTGCATATTGAGGATGTCATTAGAGTTGAAAAATTTTAAAGACAGACAAAATGATGTTACATTTCAGGGCAACATGATGGATTGAGATATAAAACACGCAACATGCCTATCATTAATAAGGTAGTAATAGTTTGATATATGTCAGTAGAGATGAAATTTTCACATTTGAAGCACAGTTGGAAATCAGTATTAGTCAAGTGTTTTGTAAGACAGGTCCATTCATTTTGCCATGTGCATGGTAAAGAAAGTAATTTATTATCTACTAAGAAGAGAAAAAACAGAACAATTAGGCAGTTTTGTGTTATGGGTTGTGGTATTTTGAAAGAAAAAGGGCCTAAAGGGAGTTGAACTATTAGGAGGTATAGCCTGTTGGAGTAGATGTGGTCTTATTGGAGAAAATGCATCACTGTGGAGGCAGGCTTTGCAGTCTCTTATATGCTCAACACATGCCCAGTGAGACAGACAACTTTCCAAGATGTACAACTCTCATTTCCTCTATCATTATATCTGCTTGCATCCCACTGTGTCCCACGAAGGCGATAATGGACTAAACCTCTGAAAATGTGAGTTATCCCATTAAAAGTTTCCTGTTGTTGACAGAGGCCACTCAATTTTTTTTTTGGCTTCCCATATCAGAAATGAGCACACAGAAGCTATAGTAATTGTACTACTTTTTGACCAATATCTTAAGCATATTCCTAGCTAGCTCTTATATCTTAAATTAACCTATTTCTATTAATCTGTGTATTGTCATGAGGTTATGGCCTACCAACAAAGTTCCATCCCGTGTCTGGCATCTGTCTCCTGTGCCAGCTACATGGCTACTCATTGACTCTACCTACTTTCTCCCTATAGATCTCTACCAGCCTGGCTATATTCACTGTTATAGGCCACAGCAGATTTATTCATTAGCCAATAAAAACAACACACACACACACACACACACACACACACACACACATATNTATATATATATATATATATATATGGACATCCAAAATTATCTTCCTTTTTCTGTCTAAATAAAAAGAAAGGCTTTACCTTTAACATAGTAAAATTACATACAACAAAACAGTTATCAACCAAGAATTACAGTCACATTTTATGACTATTTTAATTTTATCATAACTAAGGAGAACTATAATTATAACTATCTATTTTTCAACTCCATCAAAAACTACAGAAGAATATAGTATTACCCAAGTAAACAGGAAGTGCATTGTAAGCAACTTTCAATACTCTAGAGTTGACAGAGACATCTTGCTGCCTGGAAAGTCACCTAAAGTTCTTCTGTATCATTGGAGCATCTATCTTCAGCCTACAAGTCCATAGTATCTGGCAGACTTTCTCATGAAGCAATAAATTTCAAAGACAGTTCTGACTATATTGACAGTTTGTCAGTCACTTTTTTCTGTGTCCTGAAGAATATCTCATAGTCTCTTTCAAGAAGCAGGAACCGCAAGGACTGTTTCACCTTTAGGAAAGTTCAGCAGTCATTTTTCTGTGGGTCCTGCATGTACAGCATATCATCAAGCAGTCCAGGCAAGAAAAGGTTTTTGCCCAACTTCATAAGGAGCCTCTTCAATGCCCAGCATCCTCTTAAAGTAGATTGGTGCTGCCAGGAGCAGATGTGTCTTATTGTCATGAAAAGTCCTAAGTTCTTAAAACATTTTAAATGCCATATTCTGTATGTCTTTGAAAAGGTTGAGGAAGACCTATGTATCTGAAATATGTCTCTGTGCATCTACAAAACCTACAAGTTTGACTAATACAGATAACTATCTATTAATCCATATTTCTTAATTATACATTACACTTTTAAATGAGCTGCACAAACACAATGCCACAAGAAGAGCACAAATATACATATAACTAAATTGACCTTAAATTTGTATCATTAGTCCAATATCCATAGCAATGGAAAGTAACATCTCTATAGCATATTCCCCTTAACATGTAAATAAACATTTATAAATAATATTTGGGAATTTGGGCATAGTTCTTTCCAGACTTCTTCCTAAATTTTGTTGGGCAAAGAGTAACTTTGGGAATTTACAGAGATCTTTCAGGGCATCTTGGTCCATCAAACCACATTAGTCTGGAAGGAATCCACAGGTTCATATCCTCAGTGGAACAAAAGAAGATCCTATTTTCCAAAGGAACATATCCTTAGGCCCAAATTTTAAAGTCAAGATACCTTTATGTTGGTTTAGCTTTGCAGTCAATACAATGAAATGTGTCTGTAAGTAATTCATTCACAGTCAAAACATTGAGAGAAAACACAATAATATACATAATCCAATCCAGACTTTCTGTGTATTTTCCATTTTTACATGTCTTATTTTTCCTTATTCCTTCAATCTATGACTGCTTATACTGTCTCTTTCAAGACTTTGCTTTTTAAACCCATTTATTTCTTTTTATAACTGTCTATATTTTTTCCTTCCCTCTCCCAAGTCTACGTACATTTAGACAATACTGTGACCCATTAGAGGTCCTTTCCATATGAATTTGACTTTATTGCATATCAGCAATACTTTTCTGACCAGGACAGCTTCTTAAAATGCTAAGCAGTATGGCCTGTACTAAGGCTGCTAGCATTTTCTCTCTGTCCAGTCCATCACGGTGGAGTTATGTTCAATTCCTTTGAGACTGTTAAGTGGGAGATGGCCTCATTACCTCAACTCTGGGTAGCACCATGCTACATATAAACACTTTTTATCTGAGTAAAAGCTAAATTTGCAATGCAGCACATTGCATAGCCTGGAAATATTTCTGTGTATGTTGGTGGGAATCTGCCATGCAGTTCTGCCTGTGCATGCCTAGCAGACCTGATTTGGCTGCTTGCCCAGGCTGGGACGCTGAGTGGCAAGCATGCTCTTAGCTAATTTTCTTCCAACCCCAAGTGAGCATAAAAGCACCCAGGCTCACAAAAGTCATTCAAGTGCTCTCCTGAAAGAGTCAGAGCCATTTGTGCTGGCAAACCAGGAAGCCACCACTGCATGGCTTTTTGCTGCTAATGCTGAATCAGGAAGACCTCTCTTAAAGGAGCTGTGGTGTCCTGTTCACTGCCAGCAAACAGAAAAACATGCCAGCTACAAAGAAGCTGTGCTTAACTCTGTTCTTTTGGGTCAGAATTCCTTTAAAGCTTTCTCAGGTTTTACATGAATGTAGTCAGCCATATTGGCACCAATTTGTTGACAGAGGCTGCTTGTTTGTCTTCTGGCCATCCAGACCTGAAATAAACATGCAGAACCTACATTAATTGTAATACTATTTGGCCAATAGCTTAAGCATATTTCTAGCTTGCTATTATATCTTAAATTAACACATTTTCCAACCAATGCAAAAAGAGATATAATTGCTTATTATAGTGAATAGTATTGGTTGTCAAGTTGGCAGGATATAGAAACACCCAAAAGAAAAATCTCTTGGTGTTACAGTGTGAGTTTTTAGACCAGTTAAATTGAGGGGAAAGTGTTTTAAATATGGGTGGTGACTTCCATGGTCTTGGTTTTTGAACTGAATAAAAAGGATCAAGCAAGAGTAGCACAGGTGTTACTCATTCTGTTTCTTGGCTGTAAATGTGATATGCTCAGCTTCCCCCCCTGCTCCTTCCACCAAACCTTCAATGATATAATTGAATATACCCTCAAACTGTGTACCAAATAAACTATTTCTTCCTAAGTTATTTTTTGGCAGGTTTTGATCATGGCAATGAGAAAGATAATGAATATTCATGTCTCACCCCATTTGTTTTCCTCACAGCTTCAAGAATTTTCTTCATGGGCAATGTCATTCGTTTACCAGACAACTGTCAAATTTTGCTTTCTGTCCCAGTAAAATTAGCATTGCCCAATTTATTGTCATAAATGTCTTTCCATTTAATGCCTGAATCATGAACTTTCGGGTGGATGCTACATATTGATTTGTATTTTAACAAGTCATCTTGTTAATTCTAATATACCATAATGCCTGACATGGGTTGATACAGGCTTACACTGATGCCCTTATCCTGGCAGATTAAGTTTTCTTTGATACATATATCTTTTAATTACTACTGTGACATTTCAGCATGAAGACAAAATTAAAAAAATGTGCTATCAGTATATGTATGTATCCATCTACTGTTCATATTATTTAACATATTTAAGTTTGTTAGTTTGACTCAGAACACCAATGACGACTATGAATAAACACTGGTCATACTTCATAAATGTTTAGTTTATGATGTCCCCATTTCTTTCTTATTTATCTATTTAAAATGTATATTTATTTTATTTTTAATTATATGCATACACACAAAGTGTGTATATAGTGAGTATTATTGCCTACATAGATTGGAAGAGTGTCTGATCTCCTAGAGTGGAATACAAAAGCTGATGTGAGCCAGCTGATGTGGGTGCTATGACCCAAACTCATGTCCAGTGAAGGGACAGCAGGCATTCTTAACCCTGAGTCATTTCTTTAGCTCTGTGATCATGCTATTCTTCTCTCCAATCTTTCTCGACTGCTCTCACCATCTCTCTGTTGCTATCATCCTTGTCTCTCTATATAAATACTCCCAGTGTCATTCTTTACTCTTTTCCACAATATATGTTGGATGAAACTAATCAACTGCACGCACTGTAGTTTTCTAGAGGGCATCCATTGCTTACAGAATCTCTATGAGTGGGTCTATTTTCACATGTGTATAGAATGTCTTCATCTATTCCTTGCTTTTCCTGAATATTTTGAGCAGATCTAGTTGCTTCTATATAATTTTTTTGTGGAACTTAAGGGTGTAGAATATTTCCATGTGTATTCTGTTAGTAGTGCACTTTTAAGGGTACAGAATAGCTTAAGGAAGACTGGCTTTGAATGCAGTCTATAGGCTGCAAGGACAAGGTGGATTGGAAAAGTTACAGGCTAGTCATGCAATCATTAAATTGGCAAACATGCTACCCTTAGCTCTTGGTTTGAGTAAATGGGAGAAAAGGAAAATGATAAATAATTGAGATGAATAGCCTTGGTAACTGACTATCCATGAAGAAGGAGGTAACTTAGTTAAAGATAAATCCAGGGTTTAATCCTGGTTGCTTGAGATTGTGGCGCCATTCACAGAATATTGTTTTGATTAATTGTAGAAGTAGAAAACAGTTGTGAATTGCAGTGTTGCCCTTAATTTATAGAAAATGTGTTTATGAAAGCCATCCTCATGCATCACAGAAAACTGCAAAGGATTCAAGTATGCCCTACAGTATTTTCTCTTACGTTGGTGCTTCAGTAATAGGATATTCTACCTCTGCTTCATTGCTCCATCTTCCTGCCCTGCCTAGCAATTAAAAATTAAGCTTTTTGTGTTCCTAGTTATTCTGGGAACAGCAGTTGTGTTTTCAATATGTAGTTTCTTTTAGTTTGCTATATTAATCATATGGGCCTCTCATTACTCTTTCTGGATCCTTCATCAGAGAGTCCTCATTTCTTACATAAGGACTCTCATTTTTTCACCCTTTTCTTCATGTACATGAACACAATTGTCATATAAATAACATCGATAAGTTGTCTTGTGCTTTTGGAGTAAAGAGCCCAATTCCCGTCTCAAGTGTATTTATGTGAAGTGTCCTCCAAAACTCCTTGTGCTGGGTCAGACTGGCCCAAGCTGTATATCACATAGAAAGGAGAAAAACAAATGGTTAAGGGTGTTGAAAACATCGCATCCTCAAGAACTACTAGAAGATATGCTGTTTTCATGAAAGTAACATTTGTTTATCCCAATCTATTAAAACACCTGGGTTGGGACCCAGAAAGAGGAAGCTCATCCAACCAGAAAGCTCATTGGTCTTCCTGATGCCCTCACTCGCGACATCATCGTGACTGTTTTAGGGTGGCTTTCACATGTTTCTACATAGATTCAGCTGTAAGCATCTCATCTGATAATATTACCTTGGTTTCTCTGTCAGGTGGACTTTTCTAACCCTTGCTGCTTGATGTTACAAGTGATTGGCTGGTTACTATTCATCTGATGATTCTTGCTACTAGTTGCTATTTGTTCTTTTACTTTGTCTTCCCATGTTATTAATCAATTTACTCGATTCACTCAGTGAAAACCAAGAGCATGTCTATCATGGCCAATTCTTAATACAAAACATTATTAAGAGTCTGCTTTCTTTTTTCACTTCTAAATAGACACTAGAGAAATGCAGACATTTTTGTTTTTTGCTCAACAGATAATCTGTATAAATTTATTGATGATATAAACATAAATTGGTATTTTGTGGTATAATTTAAATAATGTAAATGTCAATTTTGTGCCTTATTTGGAATA
The DNA here is from genome assembly GCA_001685075.1 of Bramus lutescens. NCBI lineage: Eukaryota > Metazoa > Chordata > Mammalia > Rodentia > Cricetidae > Bramus > Bramus lutescens. The sequence goes on along the minus strand of LOEQ01007085.1, from coordinate 87,993 downwards.
AATAAGCATTACTTTGGTACAAAACAGATTTTTAAAATCAGGTTGTAAGAAAAACTTATGGCCCAAGTCTGTGTGAACATTGGTAGCTACACAGTTTTCTTGATATGATCATAGTAGTATAAAGAAGTATGAACGAGATTCCATTTTGTTCCTCAATTCCATTCCAGAAGTATTAGTATTAGAGTGTATTTATTCAAAAGAGGGCACCAGACAGGATTGTGAGCTATATCCCCAGGCTTTGCTCCTGCTATAATAAAGCTTCCTCTGGCTCTACATCAGAGCAATCAAGTCCTAAATGCATAACAAAAGAGTAACAATACAAGGCCTAGACACTGCAGGTAAACGTTAATGTGTCCCTCATCAGAAAGTCAGATAATTAAAATAGGAAATCTAAGATGGGAAGAAAAGAAATCATGAAAATACCTAAAAACTCATTATCTGAAGATATTTAATATTATCTGTAGCAACATGCTTCAATGTTTAATATTCCCATATTAAATTTCATCTCTAAACACACAAAAATAAAGTTAGTGTTTATATATAACTCCAGAAACTTATTCCCAGGGCAAAAACAGCACAAGTACATTTTAGACAAGAAGAATATATCCTAGCTCTTGGACAGGATAAAGGAACCTCTCCCATCATCTCTAGCCCTCTTCCTCTGCTTCTTCCTTTGATCTCTCTGATCCTGATGGTCCTTCAGAAAACTGAAGAGAAGAAAGCTGTCTTTTTTGATGGACAAGTGTCAAGACCTTAGTGATTCATCATTCAGCTTGAGAAAACCATCATATTCCATAATTTATATCCAAATATGATGTTTAACATGCCAGTAAACTTAAACTTAAAAGTGTACACCTTCCCTGAAAATGTCTTTGTATAACTCATTTTTAATGATTTTTATAAAAAAATAAATGTGAAAAATAAAGATTTTCCTCATATTACTGATATGTTTTAATGTACAATAGAATAAAACAATAAGCTATGGCAATTGTCTGTAAGTCACATGTAGCCGGTAAGGCCCCTGTTGATTTAAAAGAACCTAAAAGTAAATACAAATAGCCTCTTTAATGTTTACCTTCATATCAATAAATTATTGTACTCTTCAAAAATGCCTGTATCATTCATAGAACCTTCATGGGAAATTCTCTCTTTGGTTCATGGTATTATTTTAAATATTTTCTTACAGCTGAAGAATGACATCTGCAAAAATTAATTGTAAGTTACCTTTTACTTTTTCTTTCAAAGTAACATTTAGAGTAAAATGTAAATGATCTTGTTTCTTACCTATTACAAATTTGAAGAGTGGCACATTCACACACTACTGGTTCACTGAAGGGAGGAGTATCCACCTTTTCCCAGTTAAAAACTGGTCAATATTTTAGGAATGAACCTAATTGCTTAATTGCAATTTAGTCTACAACACTGGATATTTATACTTATAGATTAATATTCATTGTTAGAGGATAGAATTTTTGTATCAGGAAGGGCTCATCATATCCAATTACTGACTTCCTATTTTATGTAAAGGTGAACTTAAAAATGCAGTTGGTTGATTTCTGCAGCACTGTTGAGTCAATGGTAATTTATTTTGTGCATGCTTATGCATCCATTGTCAACTGTGTTAGTTTGAAACAAATATGTCTTGAGTGGAAGAGCTCTACATTAAACTTTACAAGTATCATAATATATTGGCAGTTTCTATTTATTATTAGTGATATCATTTCAATAAATAATTTAAAATAATGGCCAGAATGAACAACTCTTTACTTAGTTACAGTTCTGTAATATTTTCCTCTTTAGGTTTTTTGAGGTGCTCACCACCCAGCTCCCAAATAAATCATAGAGAGAGGCTTATTCATAGCTATGAATGTCCAGTCTTATCTTGGCTTATATATAACAGCTTCACAGAGTTAAACAAATGCAACATAAACAAATATAACACACCTTAAAATATTTTACAAAAAATTACTGTCTTAATCTGCCTCAATAAACATAAAACTCAAGATAGGGATTTATGTTAATAAGGATTATTTTCTTTTTAGGAATTTTCTTAATTAATATAATATACAAATGAGGTGAGCCAGTATGGAAAGAGGAAGGCTATTGTTTGAGGCAGAGTCTGAACCTATTCTTACCTGCAGCTTTGGAGCTCAAATTCAACCATGGAATCCTCCTGTCCAGTGGCTAAAGTGATTTTTGCATTTTTCCCAATCCTGCACATTCCTTAATATCCAGTGGTTTTGCTGCCTAACTATAGGGTCACACCAATGATGGCATCAGTGAGCTCAAGTGCAACACTTTAGAAATGATGACATACATGAACCCCAAGTCAAAAGTATTCACAACATCTGGCAATGGGCACACACCAAAGAAGATGATAGCTTTCAGTTACTTCCAAATTGAACAATTGATTATTATTTATAATGGAAGGTAAATTTCCATATTTAACTATTATTTTCCTAAAACCATTCTGCTTTTTATTGTACTGTTGTCTGATTTTCCTGTTTACGCCCATCCTTATTATGATGAAGTGGGCTGTGGATGTTCCTGAAGGACCCAGTCATTAAAAGTTGGATCCTCAGCCTTTGGCACTAAGAGGGGGCTGTAAAAATCAATAGGAGGTAGAACTTAGTTGCAAAGAGGTGCACTAAGTGGAAATGAGGTGGGGCTTAGTTAGAAGGAGGTTAGACCATTTCAGACATGCCATTGAATGGGGGTACAGGTGCTTTGCCTTTTTGCTTCTTTTTTTTCTTTCTAAGGCTGCATGAGACAAACAGATTGTCCCTGCTATGGGCACCTGCTATGAAGAACTGGCCAGAAATAAGCCAGAAACACTACAATACCAGTCCTAACCTGAAACCTCTGATATGGTGAATCACACAAAGCAAACCTTCACTCTCTTCAGGCTGATGATCATAAGTAGAAATCTGACATTCACAATTATTTTGATTTTAAAAAATATTGTATGTATTAGTAAATTCTCTTTTATTTGGATATTTTAATTATAGATAACAATGGGTTCTTTAGGAAATTTTCATATGAGCACATAATATATTTTGAGAATTTTTGCTCCACATTCCTCTCTCTTGTCCTTCTCCTTCCAAATAGAATTCTTTTTGCTCTCAGTTTTTTATGTATGTAGGCAAGTAATTTCCCTGTCTTCCCCTTCATGAGAATTCAGCAAAGCACAACAGTAATAGATTGATATTGATTACTACAAAATTATAGAGCGTTCAGGAAGCAGATGTTTTGTTTACATTTATCAAAGCAAGACATAAATAGACCTCAATGAAGGTCACTCTTTTTGTGTCAAGAGCAAAACCTGTTTATTTCATTCTAAGACTTCTAGAAATTCATATGTGTTATAAATATTCAGTTAGGTTTTGGCAAATTGGTTAATCTGGCTTGGACTGACACTGTCAAGATAAAAAAGGACATTTTTCTCAGTTCATATTTTGGCTGGTTTCCTCTTCTTTCATTTTTAATAGCTGTACATGCTCTCGTTTCCTCATTCTAAAACATTCTTGCATCTCTGCAGATAAAGAGGGCTTGTCTGGGAAGAAATTCTCTCTTGGTCCTGTACACATGCCAGGAGCATAGACTTTGGGGCATACCTCCTAATGGCTTTGACTATTCCATTAGTAGCACTGCTCTGACATAAAAGACACTAGGATAATGTTTATACCCAATTACATCTACATAAAGCTTAGAATTCTTCCAAATGCAGGCTTTGTGTGACTCTAGAAGAAACTGTGTTCTCAGCAACAGCACAGTGATGTAGAAATCAATCTTGAGGGCACAGCTCTGAAGCCTCAGTCATTTCCAGCCTTCTAGGGTTAATTCCTGAGTGGGGTTGTTTTTGATATCTTATTTGCATAGGTGACAGTCCCATTCTTACTCAAGAAGCAGCCAAAAGTAATTAGTGCTTTTGCCACATGCTTCTTAGACCCCTCTTCCTCTTCTTTTGATTACAAATTTGATGAACAAAACAAATTTGCTCAAAACAACAACAACAAAACATTTGAACAGTGAGCTCAGATTGAGGCAGCTGGAAGAAGTCCTCTCTTAAATATTCAGGATAAGAACTAAGCATATTTTTCCTTATATCTAGTCCATGGTTTGTTTTTGTAGGCAGCAACAGTGCTGGAAACACAGAGGTAAACCACCATGGCTAATATTTAAACATCCAACCTTATGTTCCACGTGAGTCAAACATTCAGGACAGCTCACTTATCTGCTTTCTCTTATTTCCCTGATCAGTTTCTATAGCAAGAGCAAGGATTCTGTGGCACTTGGAGGTTCTAGTGAGTTCTTTGTCTCAGGCCTTCATCCAGAGCTCAGGGAAGTAGAAGCTGAAGATCACCAAAGACCCATAAGTGGAGGATTTGCAGAGAACAAGAGATTTTGGAATACTCTGCCTTAAATGGGTTATCTTGGTCAAATCCCTTTGCCTGAAGGTCAAGGAACTCTGTGGAAGAGGAGGTGAAAACATTTTGGGATGGTAGAAATAGAGGACACCAAGGAAATAAGGTCTTCTAGGCACAAAAGGACTGACCTACATCTCAGCTGACGGAGACTATGGCAGTATTATCCATGGGATCTGAACACATTTAAGCCAGTTGGGGCCTCATAAACTGAGAGGGGAAGTGGACACAAGCTTTTCCTTGGGCTCATTTTATTTCTTGTTTGTTTTGTCCTATTCTGTTCATTTTTTGTTGATGTTGTTACCTTTTTCTTTTCTAATGAGAGAAAAAAGGATGTGGATTTGGGTGGGTAGGGAGGTGGAGAGGATCTGAGATGAGTTGAGGGAGTTAGAACTACTTTCAGAATTTATTGTATGAAGAAAATCTATTTTCAATAAACAAATCAATGACAATAATAAATAAAATCATAAATTTCTTAAGATAAGACAGAACATGACCACTTAAGTAAACACATAAGGGAAATCTGTGACACATTTTAAAAATTATTATTTGTTTATACTTTAAAAAATTTCAAGAATAGATTTATATATAATTTTTAATCTTCAAAATAAATAATATAGATACTGTCATGTATTTCTGCCAAGTTTCCTCCTTAGCAGATTACAGGGAAGAGACATGGGAGCCACAGCTGAGGAAAACTGCCATAACAGTAACTAAATTACATTTTTATTTAAATTTTTCAGTTTTTCTTAGGGTTCCATTCATGATTCCACAGTGGATTTAGCTTTGACATATCTGGGATCTTAATCAATCTACAGACTTTTATTGGCTTCATGTTTGTATGGTTGTATGTATGTATGCATGTATGTATCTGTCTGTCTATAATTTATCATCTATCTATCTATCTATCTATCTATCTATCTATCTATCTATCTATCTCTATATTTACAAAAACCTTGACAGTTTTGAAGAATTCTGCTGTAGTATCTTCTATATTGGCTTTGCTAATATAATACTTTTCTGATAATTAGATTTTGTTAGTTACATTTTCTTAAAATGTAGAAGGCAGTCATGAAGGACAATCTACCATAGCTTGTATGTGTAATTAGCTTGATTGGCCTCTGTTAACTCTTTCCCCAGAAAAATGAGAAATGAGACAAGAAGAAAAGACTTGATAAAGTATGCCTTGCTCCCCAAACTTATGAAAATATAGAATACCTTGATTTTGTTGTGTTTTTTAAGGAAACTTCTGTAAATCATAAAAATGATTAGTCAAGCAAGTTCTTCTACTATATATGGCAGCCTATGGCTTCTCCTTCAACTAAATAGATATCGTTACTGGTCTGTCTCTCTCAATGCTCTTGGCTTTCCAAAGAGCAAAGGATTTTTTTTTTCCTGTGACTAATTCTCCAATGGGGGAAAATGATTTTAGTTTGTTTACTTTTTCTTAAAGGACCAAAGCAACCACATACACCAAACTCTGTTTAAAAAGTGTTCACAAAATGTAAAATATCAACATATGAACATTCCCCTTTCCCGAAGGCTGACAGCTTATTCACCATTAGCAAATTAAGCAGACAAATAGGTCAAGAAGCAGATCAGTATCAAAAAAATGAACATTTTTTCTATTGTAAACTTGTTAAGCCAGTTTAAAAGTGAAGGCCCTAGCCAAACATGTCCTCTCCCTTATTCTGATAGGACTTGGGTGAAAATCTTAAATTTATAAATTTATTTTAATGAAATTCTTTGGGAATATTTTGGACATTTTTAAATAAATAATTTATGTTATTTATTAATTTATTGTGTGTGTGTGTGTGTGTGTGAGAGAGAGAGAGAGAGAGAGAGAGAGA
>LOEQ01007085.1:51139-66479 GCA_001685075.1 Bramus lutescens | reverse complement strand
TTTGCATGCAAATGGATGGAAATAGAAAACACTATCCTGAGTAAGATAACTCAGACCTACAAAAAAAAAAACAGAGTGCTGGATTTCATGTGATACAGGTGATAGCATTATAAAGTACTTACTACACACACCCCCACACACCCACACACACACCCACACACATATACAAGGATACACACACAATCTCCCCAACTCTTCTCAGATCTAATGTCATTCTCTCTGACCTAATTTCTGTATGTACTTTTTTTTTCTTAAGCACATCAAGTACGGTTGAAGCTGTCCACATACACTTGGATGTGTGGCCTCCCTCTGGCACATAGTCAGACCACCTACCACTGTACCCTTCATGAAAACAGAATCTCTCTCTTCCAAGACCTATCCCTTTCCCATAGCCCCTTAGCTGGAAGTAAGACTTCAGGACCACATTCCTTCTCCATGCCAGGGTTTTGTCATTTTTGAGTTCAGGCATGCTGTCTCACATGTTGTGAAGTCATATATGCACCTACTTTCGGAAAATACTGCTTTTCAGCTAACTGGAAAAGTGTACAAGGATTATTTTCTGTTATTTCCAACAGTTGCATGTAAATCAGTGTCTCAATAAGATTTCAAATAAAAATGATATGTTACTATATTAAGCCACCAAGAGTTTAAAACTATGTGCAATTAAACTTGATAGATGTTTTCAGTGCTTTAATTCATGCCAACTCCTTAAATTAAACACAATAAAATAATAAAGAATGCAAAAGTTCTTTTATTCCATCATGTATAAAATAAATTCAAAAATCTGAAAAAGTACTTTTTGAATCATTTGTCTTCTGTCTTCCACTTGCATGCTGAGAATCAAGTTAAATACTAATTGGACTAGTGAACTAGCACAGTGGTTAAGAGGACATACTACTCTTGTCAAGGAACTGAGGTCAAGGGAACCAGCTCCCACATTAGGCAGCTCAGAAACTGCCTTTACCTCCAGCTTCAAGAGATCTAACATCTTCTGGCCTCCACATCTATTTCACTCACATACTCACCACACACACACACANCACACACACACACACACACACACACACACACACACTGAGAGAGAGAGAGAGAGACAGACAGACATGTACAATTTAAAATAATGAATGTAAAACTTCCAAAGCTCTTAGAGACCCCTTTAAAAACATTTAATTATCTCCACTCTGCATGATCCGTGGGAAGATACTGATTCATTTATATACAACAATATGACATGAGCACATTACAAGATACACATAAGTTTATTTTGATTCAGCATATATTAATTTACTGTCATGAATTAGTTACCTTTCCGATGCTTTGGCAGCATGCTGACAAAAGAAACTAGAAAAAGGTAGTTTAATTTGGCTCATGGTTCGAGAGGATAAGGAATGGGGTGATGGCAAAAGCAAGGAAGCAGACATGTGAGGTGATTGACTACGTTATCTCATCAGTCAGGAAATCAGGAAAGATGAATGATGATACTTAGCCTTTATTCACACCCCTCACTTTCTTCTCTTTTCTGTCTTTTCACATTTTATTATCCTGGGGACCCTAGCCTGTGAATTCACTGACCTCTGTGTTTTTGGTTTCATTGTACAACAAAGACCACAGTATTGCATATATTTCATGGTTTTCGTTGACTAGAAAAAAGAAACTGAAAGAATACATGATACAAAAAGGAATTAAGCTAGCTCCACTCTCTATACAATTCTCGGAAAGTTTATTGAATAAAAGCAGAAATCCTAAACCAGCATTGATGTGCAATAGCAGATTATACAAAACTGAACCATACAAACCACTAGGATAGCATCTTATATAAACTATGTTCATCACAATGATAAATGCAACACTTCTCTCAAGCAAAGTTCAAAAAATGTACTGTTGCATAAATTAAAAAGCAAAGATAATTTAATGAACAAAGATCCTAAGTGACTTTTGGAAATAGTTTCTGTAAATCATTTAAAATTGAATGGGGGTTGCAAGAAAACAAGAGATGCATAAGCATCAGGATGTATTGTCTGTATCTTGATTTATAGAAGGAGTTATGATGGAATCTTAAGAAGACAGACATGTCTAGTCAAGATTATGAACTAGCCTACTACAGCTCATGAATTAAAATAATTCTTTTATTCAAAACATCACCATTAATAGTAAATATAAGAAAATTATTCATAAAACAATAAGCAAGAGAAGCAATTCTGTGCACAAGAATAGAGAGAGAGAAGGCTGAAGAAAACGGACTTACATTGTGCCTGCTGGAATCAAGGATGGAATAAATGCCAAGAGGCTTTCTATTTCGAATCTTAGATAATAGGGCCCAAAGGCACCTGGGGCATTATCAAGGATCAAAAAATAGGGCGCCTTGAAAAAGCAGAGTCAGACTGGGGCTCTCCGCCTTTTGACAGATCTGAGACATCCTTAGACCAACAGTTTGTATTCTATTCATGGCTTTGGTTGCTTACAAGAAATAACCAAAACTATAAGACTATAAGGTGGAAATAAAGAAACTGATGTATGCCCATGCTCCTAAGTAAGAAAATTGAAGAAATTTTAAGTCCTAGATATACAAGTTTGAACAGCAATAGGTGATCTTTGCTTATTCTTTTTCATATGAAACTGAGAAGAAAAATGTCCATGCAACTGGGAGAAAGTACCACTTGAGTGGAAAGACAATGGTTGCAAAAAATTAAGACATAAGTATCTTTTGGAAAAATGAAAATATACAATGTTGCATTAAAATGTAAATAGAAACATGAGTATGATTCATTGGATAAAACACTTGTTATGACAAGCCTGGGGATATGATTTCAGATGCCCAGAGAACATTTAAACATTACTTGGTGTACATAACAGTCTGCTTATAATTCTAGGGCTTAGAAAATGGAATATAAATGTCTGGAGCAAATTGATTGAACTAACTGTATAGTTAGTACACTAGCCTGATAGGAGAGTTTTAGGTTTAATTGACAGACCATTCTCAATGAGTAAGGTGATGAATGATCAAGAAAGACCTCTAATATCAATGTGAACTTCTGCATGCACAAGTATGAACAAATGTGAATGTCATTCACACAGTGAGGCATTCCACACAAAGGCACATGCAAAAAAAAAACAGGATTTGGATTATTTCCAGAGTTGCATAAGTTTAGTGCCAGCATCTAAGAGAATATGATTAACAGAGGAAGAAAACTTTACAAATATAGGAAACCTAAATACCTCAAGAGCACAAAAATTAAAATGTGAGAGAAGAATCTTAACAGACCAATATGTACATATGTACACACACACATCCATACACAAACACACAGTGGGTGGGAACAGTTCTTTCTAAATGAGAGTCTGTCAGGCCCTAATTTCTTCCACCCAAATTTAAATTTAAATTAAGAAATCTGAAGATAACTTTGTGCCAGGTTCAGCCCAGAAAAGAGTAGATGAGACTGCCATTGAAGTAAATTTATGTATGCTTTGGCCTGTGCCTCATAGTTCTATATAAATTGTTAGACAACCATAGACAGAGTGGGGAGGAAATCATTCCAACCTTAAGAGCTTCTCTAAGTTTTGTCAACACAAAACACAGCTCTCACCTCTAAGATAATAAGAGAAAATATCTTATGAGTTAAATGGGAGTTGATTTTATATCTTTTTAAATTTATTTTTCATTAAAAATGAAGTTAGATTTCTTTGTATCTATTTTATTGATTTCATCCCTCTATTTGATTATTTCCTGTTGTCTACTCCTCCTGAGTGAGACTCTTTTTGTTCTAGAGCTTTTGGGAAATTTGTTAAGTCGCTAGTGTGATATTTCCCTACTTTCTTTATGTAGGCCTTTTGTGCTATAAATTCTTAGGATTAAAACCTAAAACTTCTTAGGATTGCTTTCATAGTTTCCCATAGGTTTGTGTATGATGTGCATTCATTTTCATTGAATTCTAGGTAGTCTTTAATTTCTTTCTTTAGTTCTTCCTTGACCCAGAGGTGATTCAGTTGAGTATTGTTCAATTTCCATGAATTTGTAGGCTTTCTGCAATTAATGTTGTTGTTAAATCCTAACTTTATGCAAAAGAACATAGTTTGGAACTATAAAGATGATTATAAGGACCTAAAACAAGAGTCTAAAATTGTCAGATTATTCCTATCTTCCCATCGAGTACCTTTGTTTATTATTTCTAAGGCTATTGATGAGGCTGAAGAACCATCCTAATTTGTTGAGATTGTTCTGTTTTTATAGGACTGAATTTGAGAAACCTTCTAGGGAATGAATCCCAGGAGACTGAAATGAGAGAGCTTGATCTTAATAAAATCTATTTATAAGTGATTTTATATTTGTTTCTGTCTCATAATTGACCTTTCTATTCAAGATTCTGCCCTTGGCCAATCTCATGGTTAGTCTTAATAGCTTAAAGAAAACAAGTTATGTGTGTCTAGATAAATTATGGCTAAAGATTTTCCCTTTCACTACACTTCATTATATAGTGCACATATACTGTAAAAAGAGGAAAGAGAAACTACATTTATATGATTAAACATACAGTTTATATTTATCTATACAATCTAATGAATATTTAAATTCTAAAACTACAAGTGTGCTGCAACATATGTTAACTTGATAATTTTATAATGCATATTAAGTAAAGATTCATATGCAAACTAGCATTATAAAGCCAAATTTTGTAGGGATTTAATTCATTTTATTGAGCGAGAAACTGCTTAAGAAATGTATTTTATAGAAACTCTATCCATAAAATACTGATTCTAAAATTCTTATTCTTTCATTATGTTAAATCCAACGGTATTTCAAAGCAGCAAAATATGGCTGGCTTTTATTTTACTCACTATAAATACTTGCAAGTAATACAATTATAATAATGCCTATGAATGCATTTTATAATCTTGAGAATATTATGCACATGACATTTATGTTTTCTAGCCTCTAAAATACACTGTAAGTCTTGCTCTCACCTAACCCAGCCTCAATTTCAACATTAATAAAGATTAACTGTGGAACTGTGTTAAATCTCTTTGTGACTTATTTTTACGGCAACCACTTTCTTTTGACACTTCAGACTTTCCTGTTGTTCTTTCTTTAAGACTGCATAGGCATTATCTTCAATGCTATAAACAGATTCATTTATGTGTGAAAAATGATAGATTTTTATTGATTTTTCTTTTAATACTAAAAGGAAGCCATAGTTGTGAAGTCTTTCCTCGAATGCAATCTACAACACTGACTATAATATAAAAAAAATAAACTTTCTTCTCTTCTGGATTATGTTTTTTGCTAGTTGGCAAATCCAGGGGTATTAGGTGACTACTTTGACACTAACACATTTGAAGGAGTTTAGGATATACCCATTCCTCATAATCTAGAGCTTGCGAAACAAAAACTCGAACAATAGAACTATAATTACTGATCAGAGGAATGAGGCCACATTCATATCTCTGGCCTTCGAGGAGATATGACCTCTGGAATGTCTCAGAGGCCATGGATTGTTAGCTAGCTAAATACAGTTCTCAAATACTTGAACATTATAAAAAAAAACTTTCTGATGAGGAGCAAAGACATATTATTCACTCCCTACTATAAGAAAAAAAAGTCAACACAAATGAGCCTTTTAATGAGCCAAACAAGAAAATATCTCTCAGAAAAGTTTTACATTCTAGGCACAGTAGACATTGTGTTTAAACTTCCAGATGTGAACAACATCATAATGGTCCTTACAGATATTGTTCACTTTTATCCCTTCTCGGTGCCCCATCCACTCTGATAAACTGTGGTGTCTTCTATACCAAACTCTGCCTCTTGTCTGTATTATTTAAAATGACAAAGGACTCAGGCAGATAGAGTAAGTCCCAATGGCATTAGCAATTACTGAATTACAAACACAAATATGTGGCTGACATTTGTATACATGCTCTTCTTTCTCATTGTTTCATGGCTTTAAAATGTTTATATAATTAAAATATAGTGAATTGTATAAAATTTTAATAAAATGCAAAACAAAAATAATTCTCAGCCAAAAATTTTCTAGTTATTGAATGATGAGCACAGAGTACATAGTCTCTTGTTTGAGTCTAACAAAGTTGAAACAGCTAACTAATCCTCAAAGAGCCATAGAATAGACACTCAAAGTTTTATCAGTGCCTTCCAGGGCTTTGATAAAGCAGACATAGCAAGACTTCACCACAGTTGTCACTCAGTGAGAGTGACAACAGCTTTGAGAGAATGGTTATGAAAAGACATAGATGGAAGAAGTAAATTACATGACAAGGAAACAAATTCCTATACACTTACATCAGCTGCCCTTTTATCTCTCTTGAGTTTTATAAGTGGTCCTTTCTGAAGGAGGAGGCAGCACAATCCTCATTCACACTATGCTGTCACTAGCAGCAGGAGATCTTTTGCTATATTTAAACCCATCTCAAGGGTAACTCCAGACTAAGTGATAAATGAAAACTTTTTCCCCTTGTAACAACCTTTAAGGATACAGCATATGTACTTCCATGAATGACGAAACTTGATGTTCTTAAATAACATAACTAAAACAAACTCTATAATAAAAGGCCTTTGCTAACCTGCCTGTCTGTATGTTACCATATTTTCTACCATGACTACCAGGGGTTAAACCTATGAACTGTATCCCAGACACAATCAAATGGTTTCCTTAATTAGAGTTTTTCTGGTCATTGTAACTCTTTATAGCAATAAAACAATAATTAAGACAGGAATTTGTAAGAGGGACTAGGGTATTGTTGTGATAGAATTGATCATACTTTTGTTTGGAGGAATGTAAACTATGATACTTTCTATTAGGAAAGTAGTTGAATACATTAAGATGGGCTTAATGGATCATACTAGTAGAAACAAGAAAGACAAAGGTGCTTAGTGTAATTTGTACAGTGGGGTGCCCAACTTAAAAGGTTTCAGATGAAAAACATATTAGCATGTGGCCCAGAGAATATTCATGTGATACTTTGGTGAAGAGTCTGGCTCTTTCTTGCCCTTGCCCCCCCAAAAAAAAGGAAGAAAGAAAAAGAAAAAAAAAGGAAAGAAAGAAAGAAAAGGAAAAAGAAAAAAAAAACTCTTCCTAAGTCTAAACTGAAAATTTATATATTAATAGCTTTGACCAAAACGATTTTCAAACAGCCCAGTATTGCTAATGTTGCTTGGCTATTAATGAGCACATTTGTGCAGATCTATAATGAAAAGAAGTCAGAATATCAAGGAAAAACAATTTAAAGAGAGAAGAAGCATTAGGAAAATGTTGAAAGACAATCTTGTTCCTAAATAAAATAATAAGCAAGACCCCACCTTGCTAAGCTTCCAATTTGTTAAAAGGAATTAATGAAAAGCTTAAGGTCATATTTGGTGATACACATGCCTTTAATTCCAATACTCAGGAAGAAGAGGCAGGCGGATCTTTGAGTTCAAGGCTAGCTTGGTATACATTGCATTTCCAGAACAGCCAAGCTATGGCAGTGAAGAAAAACATCGAAACTAGAAATCTAGTAAAATGTATTTAACTGAGGGGGGCATGTTTCAGCTTCTGAGAGCAATAGAAAATGACAGTTTTAGTCACCAATTATGATTTTAGAGTTAAGGATATGAAAGAGGGTTTATGGAATCCCCCTCTATGACTAAAGAAAGATATTAATGTCATGTATGAAATGAGAGTTTCCTACTAAAGTCATATGTGTGGTCAAAGTGTCCCTGCAGGGAGGCCAAGAGAGGCATAAAGATCTGAAGGTGAAGTCTGGGTTGTCTTGGAGGCTACAAGATGGTGGTGATGCCAGAATAGTGGGTAACTTACAAGGAAAACTGCTAATGGAGAGTGGAACATGCCCAAGAGAATGAAGTGTTATAGTTAATAAGGCTGAAAGGAGTTGGGGATTTGAAGAGCGTTTTGACAGTAGACCTAGAGAGATCCAGAGATTTGAGTTTTCCAAGCTGGTTTTTGGTCTTGATTTTTGGTTCAGTCTTTCCTTATTATGGTTTCTTTCCTCTTTTTTGGAACAGTAATGTATATCCTGTGTGAATAAGTGTTGGAAATATGTGATTGGTTTTTATTATACTGGGGTTACAGATGAGAGACTCAAAACTGATTTTGTGCTTTGGACATTTAAAGAGTAATCATAGTATGATAGATTATTGGGACTTATGAAGTTGGACTAAATGCATTTTGCATTAAAATATATTTACAAGTCTATGAGGTCAGGGATTAGAAAGTAGAGTGTTGAAAGAAAATGACTTGTGTAGGCACAATGGGAGTGCAACTACTAGGAGGTATGACCTTGTTGGATTAGGCGTGACTTTGTTGGAGGAAGTGTGTCATTAAGGAGAAGCTTTGAGATTTCAGATGCTAAAGCCAGGCTCAGTGGCATTCATTCTTCCTGCTTCCTGCTGATCTGAATGTAGAACTCTCAGTTTCTATTCCAGCATCATGTCTACCCATGTGCATCTTGTGCTTTCCATCGTGACAATAATAAAACAAACCTGTGAATTAAAAGGCATCTCCAATGAAAAGTGTTTCTGTGGTTTTATGGTGTCATATCTCTTAATAAAGCCCTAACTAAAATACTAACCTAAAATATGTACCTTTGTAGATACACAACCTCACTTAGTCTGTCTCTGCTTTGGCAATGAGTGCTGTCTTGCTACGTAACAACCTAAAAATGATCCAGTTTTGGATTTTGGCAGCTCTATTCCACATAATAAGGATGACAAACAACAACATAACTTTTCAAAACAGACAGCTGTGCACACAAGCGGTTCTGATACGGAGAAATCGTGGTAGCTTCAAAAGCTCAGGAAAGGAGCTGAGAACACATTCTTTCCATAACTTCTGATCATGATCAGTTAACAGACATCTGTACAGGAGGGTGCACAGTAAGAAGAAGCCATGGAAAGACTTTCTTTTTCCTCCCAATGATTTTCCTGATCTCAGTGGTTTGGTTTAAGTTTCTAAGGATGCATTGTCAGCAACTGGACTTAGTGAAGATATTTCTTATTTGCACTACTCTGTCAACCTCCTAGTCTCACCTTCCTTTGTCCCTTACTTTGACTATTATTCCTATAAATTGTTACTATGAACTATTTTATCTCAGCTTCATTATTTAGAAACTTTGAGCAGTGAACATTGAAGTACTTGACATTGCTCCTGTTGCCAAGAACCTGATATTTGATAGGCTGTGGGCCTAGAGGAAAACCAAATGGCATTGTTCTGCTAAAGGAAGTTAGTAATAGAATGACACATTAAGGTAGAGTCAATCTAGCCATCATCAGAGAAGCTTTATTTTGCAGTAGATGTAAATTAATTTAGAGACCCACAACTGGACAATGTGGAGAGAATGAGAAATTTTGGAACACTTAGTATATCTTCAATACCCAAAACAACTCTTAGGGCTCAGGCAGCCATAAAGAAGAAGGCAGAAATAATATGAGAACCAGAGATGATGAATGAAACAAAGGAAATAGTGTCTGCAAGACACAACAGAATTGACACATATGAACTCACAGAGACTGTGGCAGCATGCACAGTGCCTACATAAGTGTAAGCCAGATGAAATGCAAGCACTCAGCAGAAGTATAAAATCTCTCATCCCAAACCAAGAAGCTATTGCCATTGGACAACTTCTTGCAAAGGGGAAATTTGTTTTCTCTAATTGGTTGCCTAGCGTTACTGGGCTTGCAAACTACAGTAAAAGGTAGGCTGTTGTGGAATAATCTTTTTGTACACTGTGAAGATGTGTCTTTGACAAAAATCTCTTGATTGGTTTAATAAAGAACAGAATGGCCAATAGCTAAGCAGGAAGAGCTTAGAAAAGAATTCTGGAAAGAGAGAGGAGGAGATGCAAAGAATCAAGGCATCAGAAAGATGCCAGAGGTCACAGAAAGGAAACAGGACAAATAGTCACTACTCTAAAATATTTTACATAGTATGAATTTCTGTATGGTGATACAAATTTAATGTTTTTATTACCAAACTCTATTAATGTTTCTATTCTTGTTTAAGGTATTGTACTTTTGGCCCTCATTTAAGAATGTTATATAAAGTTCTAATCCTTGGATGGCATTATAAAGAAGGGCAGGTTAGCAGTTAGTCATCTATAACAATCAAAATTGTAGTTAGATTATGTATGTTTCCACAGTTAAGCCAATATATTGTAGATAGAAAGATGATCTTCAAACACTTCAGAGACATACAGAATATGGCATTTAATATAATTTAATAACATAGGGATTTTCATGACAGCCATGTAGGTCTGCTCTTGGCAGTACCAATATACATCATAAAACAATGATGGACATTAAAGAATCTCCATCTGAACTTGAATTTCATTGAAACAAAGCTAGACATTTGGATAAAATATAACCTTTCCTCTAATACTGACAGTATACTTTACAAAATGTATAAGCAGGACACAAAAGAGTAAGACTGTCATATTTTGTCATGGCAAGGTAGATCAAACTTTTAAAATTTCCACTCCACAGAAACGTTGGTTAGATATTCTAAGCCAGAAGGTCACAAACAGATGCCCCAAAGTTACAGAGGAACCTTGGGTGTCTGTCTAGCCAAACAGCTGTTTCTGTCATTTCTATAGTTCTGAAAGTTGCTTGCTATGTTTTTCCTGTTTTCCCAGGTAATACTTTAACCTTCTCAGGTCTCTGATGGAGTTGATGGCTAAATAGTTATAGTTACAGTTTTTCTTTTTACCAAATTCAGAAGAGAAACTCACAAAAGAATTGTGACATATGAAAGACATAAAAGCTTAAAATGTTTATCTATAACAATGTTTTGCAGTCTAAAGATAGTTTTGAGTTGATAATACAAGTAAGAATAAAAAACGAATTAGGACCACAAGGTTGAACTGACCAAGATAGATTAGATAATGGAGTATTTTCTTATCTGATAATTCTTCTGGTTATATATAGCTTTATTCTGTTAGAGTTAAAAATCTTTGTTTTTTATTTAGACATAAGAGGAAATGTTGTAGTATAATCTTTTGTACACTATGAAGATGTGTCTTTCACAACATGCATTCTGATTGTCTTAATAAAGAGCTGAGTGGCCAATAGTTAGATAAGAAGTTGTTATGAGGATCTTATGGGCAGAGAGAAAGCAGAGGAGTGAAATGTAGATGTGGGACAGATGCCAGAAGAGAAGGAAATGGAACAGGACATATAGGAGAGGTAAAAACTGCAAACAAGTGGAAATATATTGATTAAGAGAAATTGGTGTATTTATGTCAGAAGATTAATTAGAAATGAGCTTAAGCTAAGCCCAAGCTTTCATAATTAATACTAAGTCCCTGTGTCATAATTTGTGGGTTGGTTGTCCAAGGAAACCAGCTACAGTGGGCCCCACACTCAACAGTAAACTGCCTACACACAATTAACTTAATGGGATATTTGTAAACCCTTTGTTTCATATTGCATTTTTGGTTATATGGCTTATGAATTTGTCTTTTGTGTTTTTATTTTCCTCATGTGTGTGTTTCTTAAGATTTTCCTTTTTTACTATTCTGGTTTACTTATTTGTTTTCTAAGGATAAAAAGAAGCTATGGAGTTGGTTGGGGTAGGTGGAAAGAGTTGGAATGAAGATAACCATAATCAGAATATATTGAACAAAAACAATTACGTTCAAGAAAAATAAAGAACTATTAAAATACTTAAGTGTTCCATATTTGTATACCTCTGAAATTATTTTTACATGTTTCAATCATTCAGCTCAGGAATTTGAATGAGAACTCTTAGAATGTCAAAACTTAGTCAAAAAAAAAGGAACTTCAGAGATTACTCAGCAGTTTAAAGCACTCATGTTTTTGTAAGGGACATGAGATCAGTTCTCACAACCCATATTACGGCTCATAACCATATACAATTCCAGTAAAGTAAGACTGATGATTTCCTCTTACCTACATAGGCATGAAGCACAAAAGTGATAAGCATATACACATGCAAACAAAATACCCACACAAATAACATAAATGAATCAAATATTTTTTAAATTTAGTACACACAGTGGGCATTAATATTTGTCAGAAGTTTTTCATTTGCAACATCAGGATAGCTATGGGTAAAGCACTGAACTTTTGGCATATTCCTTGTCTCTTCTTTGGTGTCAAATAAATCTAAAATTAATAATTACATGGTGATTAGATTTCCCCAAAACAGAGAAAACACTCTCTGTATTTACTACCACTTGTAGAATTATTTACAGTTTATTCTTTTTTATTTTTTAAAGATTTATTTATTTATTATGTATGCAAGATTCCTTCCATGTTTGCTTGATTGCCAGAAGAGGGCACCAGATCTCATTATAGATGGCTGTGAGCTACCATGTGGTTGCTRGGAATTGAACTCAGGACCTCTGGAAGAGCAGTCAGTGCTCTTAACCTCTGAGCCATCTCTCCAGCCCTACAATTTACTCTTTAAGATTTTATTGTATAAAACTTTATATTAGTAGGTGGTAAAGGGAAATGTTTGGTAATCACTGGAGTTTATATTACTACTTCTCAGAAAAATACATTGTATATCTAATTAACTGCCCAGTACTGAAAGCAGCATCTTGTAATTGTCCCGTGTGTGTGAAACTTTGACTGGAAGTTTATAGGCTCAGGTGGAATAATAGTAGCTTTCTTGGAAATGAAGGAAACAGAGTTAACATTTTCCTTACTNTCTGGAAGAGCAGTCAGTGCTCTTAACCTCTGAGCCATCTCTCCAGCCCTACAATTTACTCTTTAAGATTTTATTGTATAAAACTTTATATTAGTAGGTGGTAAAGGGAAATGTTTGGTAATCACTGGAGTTTATATTACTACTTCTCAGAAAAATACATTGTATATCTAATTAACTGCCCAGTACTGAAAGCAGCATCTTGTAATTGTCCCGTGTGTGTGAAACTTTGACTGGAAGTTTATAGGCTCAGGTGGAATAATAGTAGCTTTCTTGGAAATGAAGGAAACAGAGTTAACATTTTCCTTACTTGACTGCCAGTGGATTCTCTGTTGATATAATATTCTGTCCAGCAGTTCTGAGGTTCAGTCTGGGGAGAAAATATGTCAGTCACTTGCTAGTGATGAAGTACTCTGTCAGTCTCTGAATTCCTTAAAAATACCGTGTAATTCATCAAACCCATCATGTAATATCAGCAACCCAAATAATGGTTCATCTCAGAAACTTATTGAATTGATGAAAGGTTTAGGGAGGGAGACTAATTCTTTGCCGCTTTGTGACTCAAGCTCATCTTTTGTTCCCTGTTATCAGAGTGAACTTAAAAAAATACCCTCACCTACAACAAAACAAAAGAACAACAACAATAAAAATGAAACATTGCAGTACTTTATAGAACCAAAAGTGGCATTTTTATAAGTGGTGTCTGTGTTTTATTAGGCAGAGGCAATGTAACACATCAAAGTGAAGCTTTTATTAATAAGTACTGCCTGATAGAGTTAATACTTTCATTCATTTATTTTTCCACTAACCTTAAAGTCCCAAGTTTTCATATGGTATTTGTTTTTATCTTTTATTTTGGTTGATTCCCTTCTTTCTGCTTCCCCTCATCTCCTTACTCCTTCTTTCTCTGATGTGACCTTTCTCTCCCGCCTTTATTTTTCTTCATCCTGCTTGATTGCTTTTCCTGACCCACTTCCCTAAAACCTCCTTTGTTTTACTCTTATGGTCCTCTTCTAGTTTTCTAGAATTATATTTGTTCTGTTCCAGATTCACTTATTTAAAACAGAAGCTAAAATCTACAAATCTGAGAACAGATGGTCTTTATTTTTTTGAGCCTGGGTTACATTTACAATATAACATTTTGTTCTAACATTTTAATTGTCCTTCTGAACATTTTACTCTTCCTACAATAAAGAATTTGCCAGGTTCAATTTGTGCATTATTGTTAGTTGTCACATACATTAAGGACCATTCTGGTCTAATGTAGAATCCTAGTCAAGGAGAAAAACATGGCTGAATCTCTGTTCCAGATTCCCATGTTTAAATCTCACATTCATTCTTATCTTTTAGAGGCATATTATCAGTAGAATTTGCTGTGGTACAGACCGGGGATGATGAAAGGGACACATTCCAACAAATAACTTAAACATTGCATCATGTCATTTTCATTTCTCAGTGTTTGTAAATCTTCAAACTTGGTTTATATCCCAGTCTCTGCTATTATTATGAATGACTTTTTTTTTCAAATATGCATCTATTGACCTCATAATTAACTTTTGTTTCAACATAATTTAATTATATACACCAATGTTTGTTTACAAAGACTTATCGTCAGGACTTCTGTTCAGTCTCTGAAGAGTTCATTTTAATTCACTTTTATCCACTGGTGGTAAACATTACCCTTCTCTCCTTTTCCATGGTCTTATTTATCATTTTGCCCTTTTAATTTAGTCCTTTATTTTACCTTTTCCATTTTCCAGTAATGTCTATAAATACCTGTAATATATAACCAATTCTATATTGGATAGAGAAGACCTGTAGCATACATCTGGAGTGATAAGCAATATTTAGATTTAATAGATGTATTTAAAGAGGAAACAAACAGACAAGTGCTTTATTAGTAGAACTGGCTACTTAAACCATAGCAAAGCAGTAGTATTTTGAACTTCTATACCAAAACTGTTAAGTCCAGTGTCCTTAAAATTTTACATTCTTTAACTTTGTTTCATTCAGATCAGTCTGTCCTCAATACCCACCAAACCTTCAAAACAGAACTCACAGTCTGTGTTCTGTTCCTTATACTCTTATTATGAAGTTCAATTTTTAACATGGCTACCTTTCTCAAATACTAATGTCACATTCAAATACTGTATCCACATGCTGAGCTTTCTATTACCCTCAAATGAAAATATGATTTCATTATTCATTGTTTTATAGTAGTGATAGAGTTTTCATTGTCAACAAAATATTAAAAATAGATAAAGTATCTAGGTTTGTGACAGAAGAAATAACTTCATGATTAAGAGCAATTTCTGCTCTGGTAGATGCCTGGAGTTTGGTTCCTAAGCTTACTACTGCCTGTTACTCTGGCCTCTAAGGTTACAAGTACATAACTGTAAATGAATACACACAAACACAAACACTTAAATAAAAGTGAAATAGATCAGTTTCTTTTTGAAAACAGATTCTTCTCTCAGAAAATTTATGCCAGCCACGTTTCTCTTTACTCCACGCCTCTAGCTCCACCCATCTTCCCTCTCTCCCACATTCAGACCTCTGAACCCAGATGCCCCTCAATAGAAGAATGGATAAAGAAAATGTAGAATATATACGCATTAGAGTTCTACTCAGCGGTAAAAAACAATGACATCTTGAATTTTGCATGC
>LOEQ01007084.1:108333-119320 GCA_001685075.1 Bramus lutescens | reverse complement strand
CCTTGGGCGTCTTGGCGGGTGGGAAGGCCTCGGTGGAATGGCCTGACGGGAATCCAGCTCGCTAGCTCGAGGCCCGACTCGCGAGTTCCGGTTCTTGAGTTTTTCTTCAGAGGACTGTGTTGAAAAGGGAAAGAACTGCATTTCGGCCCTTCCTGCCCCTTAGAAAGTGTCCTCAGCGTTTCACCTCAATTTCCCTGCCACCACACGAGAAACAGCAGGTTCCCGCAGCTCCCCTCTGGACTCCATAGCTCTAATGGCCAGAGTCTGTCTTCCTTCAGGTACTCACTCCAGGCTCTATAGTTTGGGACCAGAGTGCTGAAACTTACTATCAAGAAGATTAATGTGATAGGCTTAATTCACTGAAACTCTGTGGTCTGGTACAGGATATGACGAGATGGTAGAAGCTGAGATTTCAGAATTATTGATGATCCTAAGGCTGCCATTAACTCTCTCAGTTTTCTCATTTAGTGATGTAGAATCCAAGAATAGTTACCGGTTCCTGTAGGCCATGCCCTTTGTATTTAGTACCTTTCTTTTGTCGTGTGACTTGTTAAACTACCCTAAAAAAATGTACAGCCACATTTTACATAGAAGTAAATATTGTTTAAATTGCTTGTTCAGGATTACACAGGTTAATTAGGACCCCTGTAGGTATGAAAGAGAAGTCAGTCTCCAAAACCGAAACTACTGTGTTTTCTGAAGAAGAATTTTACGAAACAACTCCCCTCAAATACAAGGATGATCTCGGAGTGGGGGTTCAAGAATAAATGCATTTATTTAACATGTCATTTTCTTTAAAGGATAGTGTTTGGTTCCACAATGTTTGGGAACCTATTTGAAGAGGATTATTCCAGTGTGTCAAATAGTCAGTATGGAAAAGGGAAGAAATTAAAGACTAAAGGTTTGGAGCCACCTGCTCCTAGAGAATTCACCAATTTAAGTGGAATCAGAAATCAGGGTGGAACCTGTTACCTCAATTCCCTTCTTCAGACTCTTCATTTCACACCTGAATTCAGAGGTATGCTATGTTACGTGCATTCGAGTAATAATATGGACCGCGGATTTTATATATAATTAATTATGTAAAAACCATAAAAGAGAAAGCATTTTAAAGGTGTTCATTGTCACAAAGTATGATATACATTGGCAGTTCTCTGAAGAAAACTGTGAAGTTTAAATTTTAAAAAAATCTATTCTGTGTGATGATTGTAGTGTTTCGTAACAAAAAAATAAGAGAAAGTATTTCTAATTCCCATAATTTAAAATACAACATAACGATAATTCTCTCCTTTCTCCAAAGTAACAAACATTAAGTCAAGGCTACACAGAAAGCCTTGGCTTCTGCAATGGGAAGACTTGTCACGTATTTATACATATTTGTACTTAAGTATCTGCATTTCTGAAGTTCAGAGAGCTCTGATTCTGAGCAGATCTGTCCTGAACTTGTTTGGCTTCAGAACCTGACCTGGGGGAAGCTTCTTGGGAGTTTTGGTTCTCTCAGGAGGGTGACTATTCATATATTCATTAATCTAATTACCCAGACCTTGGTAGGAATGAAAAGTAACGTACAAATTCCTCCTTCATCATTCTAAAATCTGGAAATTAGGAATTTCTAAGACCCAAAAGAAACGTAAACCCACTCAGATAAGCTGTATCAAATGGGTGTGGAGAGTTATCATAATGACAGACTATTTCTCCAGAAACCTGGTGCTAAAAGCCAACCAGTCTGCACGAAAACCTCCTTTCTTGCCCTTGTTTCTCAATGTGTTTGTTCCACTTCCTTCTCTGTACTCCAGCTTCCTTCAATGGGGTCTTAGCGTCTGTTCTTGATTCCAGCATGAGCCCTCTTTGGCCTCTGCATCATTCTCAGTGGGGAACCCAATGTACATGAATATGTAGCTCATGTCTCCACAGGTTCTCTCTGTTCTGAGGACAAACTGGTTTGGCCTGTACTTGAATGCCAAGTCCCCACTACCACCTAGTGTATCAGATCTTCTGGCAGGTTTTCTGTTGCTCTAAACTCAGACAGGCTTCTTTCCCCCAAAATCTAGGAAATAATTCCTGTTGTCCGTGTCTAGTGGGCCGCTCTAATGGAGTGAATTGACAAATTTCAGAGTGGTATCTTGTGTCCCTGACTTGAGCCTTTACATAAAGTTGCCTCCCAGTAGTCAGTAATTCTACTCGTGAAGTTTTCAGCAGTACTAAATAGATAACTCAGGCATAAAGATTTTTAATATGGTTGAAGGTAAAAGGCAACTTAAAGCAAAAAATACCCTTAAGAACAGACTGAGAGCACTTGGGAGGTGGAGGCAAGAGGAAGATCAGAAGTTCAAGGCCACGTAAGACACTCTCAAAACACAATGAATAAAAAGAAACTAAATAGGCAGCTATATTGCATGCACCTGTAATCCCAGCACTTAGGAGGTTAAGGCAGGAAGATTAAAAGTTTAAGGCTGGTCTGGGCTATATAGTGAGACTTTTTCAAAAACCCAAGAAAGGAAAAGAGAAAGAAGGTGAAGGACAAGACAGATCATGGAGAATACCCAGAGCCTGAAAGCTGCAGGCCAGCTTCCTCTTACCTGGTCAAGCATGTAGTTTGACATTATAGTGCATACACTATTCACTCTGCATGGTTTAGCCTGACCTTGCTGTTGTAGGGTAGGGTGCATTATAGTTTGGAAAGGCTAACAGAGTACCAACAGAGGAAAAAAGGAACTTATATGTGTATATGTCTTTTGGGGGGAGTAGCATTTTAAAGTAAAGCTAAATTGAATTCCATTATATTGCCAGTACATTGCAGTAAGGAATAATGGGAGATTATCGTAAAAGCCCTGGAGTGGTTTTGTTCTTTAACCTATAGGTTTTTAGTTTATTTTTTACAGCCCCAGCACTTAGTGAGAAACAAAACATTCTTAAGAGTAATCACTAGGGCATCAGTGTTTTTCAGTAAAGAGACCTGTTCACCCCATTCATCACTTACCTCAGTGAAATGTTTCAAAAAAACTAAAAATCTGGAGATCAGTTCAGGGGCTGACAACTTCCTTTTTCAAGTAAGATCATTGCCATCTCTTATTACTGGAATTGTAGAAAAGACATTTACACACCAAAAAGCAAAGGACAGGATCTCAAGTTAAAAGACATCCAGTCTGGTCCTTGACATGCAGGGTTGATTAGAAGCCTCGTGTTTGAAAATACACACCTGTGATGTTTTTCTATTTTGTAAGACGACTCATAACTTTTGAGTTCTGCTGCCAAAGACAGTGAAAACCAATCATTTTTGGTTTGTTTGTTTGTTTGTTGTTTATAGGGGTTTTGTTTGTTTGGAGCAGCTACATCCTCTTAGTCTTTGGATTTTTGAAGCCAGATCTTGTTATATAGACCAAGTAGGCCTTGAACTTGAGATCCTCCTGCCTCTGACCCAGGAATTCTAGAATTAAACGATGTCCCACAGTGCTTTGCCTACTTATATTTTTATGTTCTATGGATCTGTCTTACAGAAGTGTCACTTGATGATCATATACTAGTAGTACATCACTTGATGTTCTTAGATTCAGTAGACAACAATGTTAAAAAATGCAAAATGTGTAGATGAAAGATATAAATATTGTCTTAGTCATTTCTAAATCATTTGCTGATATTGCTTAATATAGATCTTGCTTCCTAAACAATTTTCTAAGATGAAATCATACCATTTACATATCTGACTCTACTTTTTTGTTTAGAAGCTTTATTTTCTCTTGGTCCGGAAGAGCTTGGTTCTTTAGAGGATAAGGATAAGCCTGATGCAAAGGTACTAAATCTATAATTTATTGGGTCTTTTAGAGTATTGAAGAAATGGTGGGAGGGGTTGCATGTGTATATATGTGCTGTGTACATTCCTGTACATATGCATGTTTGCCTGTGTGGGAGTGTGCATGTGTATCTGAGCGTACATGTGTGTATACGTAGAGGCCAGAGGTTGACATCCTCCATCATTCTTCACCTTATTCACTGAGGCAGGGAGTCTCACTTATACTGTTTCAGCTAATTTACCTAGCCCACTTGTCCCAGTGACCTCCATACTGCCTTCTGAGAGCAGAGATTAAGGCTGGTCATCACACCCAGCCTGCCTTTACGTGGGTGCTATGGATTTGAACTCCAGTGTTCATTCTTGTGTGGCAAGCATCTCTCTAGCCCTGGAAAGGCACTTAAGGAAGGAATTAAGTTCGTTCCTTCCTTATTCATAGAAAACAAAGTTATTTATTACAAATATTATCTTTATTGGCAGAAAGTGACTTGCCTCATACTTAATTGGCAATGAAATTTTCCTTCAAAAGAGTGGTTTTTCACCAGGAAGTGGTATTGCACACCTTTAATGCCAGCACTCGAGGCAAAAGCAGGTGGATCTCTGAGTTCAAGGCCAGCCTGGTCTACAAAGTGAGTTCCAAGGCAGCTAGGGCTGTTACACCGAGAAACCCTGTCTCAAAAACCCAAAAACAAAAGTCTTTCAGAATGTCATGCTGCTGTTGCAAACATGTCTTGCTTTGCTGTGCTTCTTCTCAAGGCAGAGAAGCTCGGAAACTATCCATGCTAGCCAACCAGAACATCCATTCAGTATACTTATTTGCAGTAATCCACTGGGGAAACCCTAGAGACCAGCATTTTGTCACTTTAGTGTTCTGGAAATACATTAAGGAGAAATTAGGACATTGTTTTGTGTGTTGCTGTGGTGAAGTTGTTTAAAGCACAGCTCTAATCATGTTCTTCCTGCTGGAACCTCGTTCAGAAGCCTCTCCTCTCACGCAGGCTCAGGTCCGTGGAACAGTGGTTTTTTTGTGATACAGTCCCATGCTCCAAAAACAGCTCTGTGGCAAGAAATGACTTTAGTGCAGATCAGTTTCTTCCCACTCTGTTGCAGAGCAATGCTTTTGTAGTATATATTTTTAATATCATGAGAATACAGAATTGTCATAGGTCTTCCTGAATGCTTACTCTCCCTTTGAATCTTTAAAGTTGGCCTACACACTGCACTGGACTGTGAGAGGCCCTGCTCTCTGGACTGGAGCTAGCAGAAAGGGAGGCAGGGTGTAGCCTAGCTTCTGAAGCTTCAGAACTCCAGACTGAGATCTGTGTGCCTAAAACATGCCTGAATTCCCCTGGAATATGTGTGTATGGAAATATTTTAGAGGACAAGTGAACTATGGGAACTGTGTGATCATTTGTGTGGTTTGTTAGGACCCATTTGAATTTTGTTTTGTTTTATTTTGTTTTTTAAGTAAGGGTTTCTTTGTGTCACAGCCCTAGCTGTCTTGGAACTAGCTCTTGTAGACCAGGCTGACCTCGAGCTCACAGATACCACCTACCTCTGCCTCCCGAGCACTGGGATTAAATGTGTGTGCATCACCACCGCCTGACTCCATTTGAATTTTTAATATTGATCTGAACTATGTCGAGGGAGAATACTCCAGATCACTAAAACCTTTTGGATGAGTTAGAATTTTCAAAGAACTGAATCTTAATTAGTTCTACCTGTGTAGTGAGGGATTTTTCTACTGAATGAACCAGGAGTTAGGAGAAAACCAGTCCACAGCTTTTGGAGGCTTCACTCCTCCCATGAACATTCATCTGGAAATTCACCTCTCTCCCCAGGTTCGGATCATACCTTTGCAGTTGCAGCGCTTGTTTGCTCAGCTTCTACTCTTGGACCAGGAGGCTGCATCAACCATAGACCTCACTGACAGCTTTGGGTGGAGCAGTGATGAGGTAGGAAGGTGCCAACAGGGAGGCTTCCTGTTTTGTCTGATGTCCTTTAAGTTTGTCTCGGACTCATCATGTTGGAATGTCTTCATGCATGAATAGGTTACAAGGTATATGTGCATGTTTAGGTGCTTCTGAATATAGACCGTTAAAACTGGCTATGTCTTGCAGTTGGGAAGAATGTTGTTGATATAGGGAGAAATCCAGGAACTGATTTTTGAAATTTGTACTCAGCGATTTTTATATAGTTTAGTTGAGCTTTAACCCTTCTTACATCTATGTTATTTACTGTGTAGATGTCAAACTGTTCATTAACTTTTCAGTCTTCCACAATAACGGATAAGCTATTGGATGTTTAGAATATTGCCCACCTTTGTGATGTGCTTCCTGTTTGATATGGGCACTCTGATGAGAACGCACTGCAGTCAGATCAGTGCTTTGCCAGATCTTTTCATTTCCCTGTCCTGACCCCTAGCTTTTCATTTCCCTTTTTTGATCCCTTACTTTTCATTTCCTCCACACTGACTCCTAACTTTTCATTTTCTTCCTGTATCTCCTGTAGCGCATGACTTGTTTTTTATTTGTATTCCTAAAAGACATTCCGCTACATACAAACAAACATCTATGGCAATAACTAAGGATCTTGTTGTCAAGGTCTTACTGTTTGTGGAATAGGCACATTCCTGCAAAACTCTCACCTAACTAGGAGCACTCCTTATTAATTCCATGATACTGCCCTCTGGGATCAAAGAAGTAGGGCTTGGCCTTTGAAGCAGATAATAGCACATTCCCTAAAAAGCATGTTACATTTGTGGCACAGGACTGATGCTTGAGGTGTATTCCTTTATCCTTCCTTCATTGAGTTTTACATGCCATAAAAGTCAGTCTTCTAAAAAGTATAGTTCAGTGGCTTTTATTATTTTTACAGAATTGGGCAGCCATCACTGCCACCGTCACATCAGATTGTTTTCACTTCTACTCTAAAAAGAATCCCCATGCATTTGCAGTCACTCCTCATCCACCTCCTTCTCTAGCTCTTGGTTAATCTAAAACCTGCTTTCTGTTTGTAGATCTGCCTGTTCCTGAATATTACATAGGAATAGACTTATGCACTATGTGATCTTTTGTACCTTGCATGTTTCACTTAAAATAATGTTAGGTCATTCCTTGTTACTGTCCGGTGAGCCTCTGCTGTGTGGATATGCTACGTTTCAATGAAGACTTCTCTTTGTATTTGAGCTTCCACTAAGTTGCTGGCTTCCTAATTCTTTTTTAATTTAATTTCTTTATTGGTTCTTTGGGAGTTTCACATCGTGCACCCCAATTCTTCTCACCTTCTGCTTTCCCCATATCCTCCCCACAAAAGAAAATTTTTTAAAAATCAAAACAAAACAAAGTAAGCAAATAATCAAGAACAGAATAACACCCCCCCCCAAAATCAACAACAACAACAAAAACCCTCTTTCCTGCCTTTCCAACACCCTTTATTTGTCCCAAAGCATTGGGAGCCTTGGCATCATATAGTATACCCTTTGCCCAATCAACTTCACTAGCAAATGCTCACTGCAGTGAGTCATGCTGAACTGGCCTAGGGAAAGGTAGCCTTGCTTCTCTGAACACTGCAGCACGAGTGAACTGATCTTGAGGGAATGGGCATAGGGGGCTGACTCTGCCCTCTCACCTGAGGCAGGTGGCCTTAGTGGCCCAGCCTGACCAGCTCAACTACCACCCAGGCCCACAGCCTGGTTTTTTTTTTCCTTTTTCTTTTTTTTTCTGTCTCTGTGTGTGTGTGTGTGTGTGTGTGTGCATGTGTTTTTTGAGACAGGGTTTTTTTTGTGTGTGTAGCCCTGGTTGTCATAGAACTCACTCTGTAGATCAGGCTGTTCTGGAACTCACAGAGATCTGCCTGCCTCTGCCTCCCGAGTGCTGGGATTTAAGACATACACCACCACCGCCACCTGGCTAAAACACTTTTCTTAATTCTTTTATATTTTGTAAGTAAAGGACTGAACTTGGGTGGTAGAAGGTCTCTGAGGTAACTTTGCCAAATAAATGGTTGCTTAGAAGCAGACCTTGAAGTTTTCCCTCTTTTTCAAACCAGTGATAGAAGACAGATTTACATCACCTGATATCTTTTATTTTAAAGGGCAAGGAAAAGATCACCAATCTCATACTTTGCTTCAGCTTTCATCCCCTTTATCTGACATATGTCACATAAACTTATTTTTATATTGTTCCCCTGGCTGCCTCTCTTTCTACACACTGAATTATTCCTCTGCCTCCTTTTGGCTTTCCATGGTGAAGGCAACAGTAACATCAATGTGCCAAGGCTGAAAGACACCTTACTGTGTCTGTGACACTTTTATGTCAGTGGAATGGGCTCAGTAGCACTTGCTGTTCTGTTTAAGGTCCCAGCTCCTCCTGGTGCCTAGGTCTTGGCCCCTAATTGTCCCTTTCACTGCCCTTCTCTGCTTCCCGGTGATAGAGCGCATCTTGGAGGGGCAGATTGTTCTGAAAGACTAGTTCACACATGGTCAATGACTCAGAATGGGATTAAAGTTGAGAGTCAGTTTGAATTTTTCTCAGCAACACTACATTGCTCTTTTTGTTTGTTTGTTTGTTGGTTTATGCTTCCAAGTAGTCAGTTCTGGTTTCTGCTGTCCCCAGGCGTTGTGATCTAAGTGAGGTTTACTTGTGCACCCACTGCTGGCTTCTACACTGTCCAAACCTGTCCTGCTCTTTTCTCTGTCTTCCTATGACAGGGGCAGGTGGGTCTTCTCTCATAATTCAGAGCACACTTCACAGTCACTGAGTGAGTTGAATTGTTTGTGCACACTAAACATTGCCTATTATAATTTTGTTTTGAAGTATAAATAAAAATAGGTGGTAATCTATACATCTATTCAAAGTTTTTCTTATATGTCTAATTGATAGCATTCTTAAAAATCCATTCTTAAAAACTTAAAGCAAAAGTTATATTTAAAAGACAGCTGTTTTAGCTGGATATTGTGCCTATAATGCAAGCACTCAGACTCAAGCAGAAGATTGTAAATTCAGGGCCAGCCTTGGCAACCCAAAGACCTTGTCTCCAAACAATAACTATTTCTTATTCTTTAGGAAATGAGACAGCATGATGTGCAGGAACTGAACCGAATTCTCTTCAGTGCTTTGGAAACATCTTTAGTTGGGACCTCTGGCCATGACCTCATTAATCGTCTATACCATGGCACCATTGTGAACCAGATTGTTTGCAAAGAGTGTAAGAATATCAGTGAGAAGCAGGTGATCAGACACAAGTTCCTCTGCTAACAAATTATTGTAAAGTATAATTCTTACAATGAAATCTGCTGTGCTCCTTTCACCGCATAGTTTCTGGGGATTGAACTCAAGTTGTCAGGCTTGGTGCTAGGGACTTTTACCTACTGAGACATCTCCCCAGCCTGCAAATTCTTAAAACATTCTTTATTCAGTTCCCATATATTCTGATATATGTTCTTAAAAAAGGTTTGAGGAGATGTTTACATGTGGACATCTCATGAAAGAAGCCAGTGTAAGGACAGTTCACTAAGGGTTGAGAGTGCTTGCTGCTACTCTTCCAAAGGACATTCTGAGTACCAATGTAGGGCTGCTCACAACTGCCTGTAGCTCCATCTTCCAGGGATCTTCTGGGCTCTGCAGGCACTGGTAAACACGTGATACACAGAGAGAGAGAGAGAAGTTTAATTAGGGGGTAATAAAGACAGGATATCAAAGAATATTTAACTAACGAATCTCTAATAGGTTTAGTTTGCTAATATCCTTCAGGAAGTGTATTTGCAATGTATGCTTATATTTATTTGATATGTAAACTGTCATTTAGAGCTGGTACAACTCTGTTTGAATTATGACTTTCATTTCTTTGTGATAATATAGATTGCCAATTGAGTTTGATTGGGAATTTGTGTCAATGAAATCATCTCTGTTGCTTTTAAAGTCCTAATCAGGAAATGGCTTCATTACTGAATATTTAATGAACATCTCCTGTTATTATGGTAGGAGTCATAGGAATTTTTTTTATCTGATTGAATGGAAATTTTAATACCATTTTCCAAATGCATTTGTTACTTTTTTTAAGAAATAGATGCAAATATGTATTAATAAATATGTGTTAAATAGATCTATGTTTTTTTTCATTTATTTATTTATTTGTTGGGATTCTTGAGTTTGAGCTGAAGGCCTTACATAGATAGTTACAGGTGCTGGGCAAAGGCACTGCTGCAAATTACAACTCCAGTCTTTTTATTTCTTAAGGAAGAGTTGGGAATAAAAGCAGTATATCTGGATCTGGCCTTTATTCCTGTGCTAATAGAAGCTGTCTTGTTAGGCTAGTTTGAAAATAACTAAGATGTCCTGTGTGTCTTTGATTGAGCTCTAATGCATTGATTTACAAAGCAGTGGTAAATCATGACATACAAAAAGCATATCAAAATTATAAACAGTAACTTTTATGTGCATATTGTTAACATAAAGTATTAGTCCTGTTACTTAAGAGCTTTGCCATGAATTAAACTAGTGCTACTTTTCAGTCTTGGATAATCCCTTTAAAAAGTCCTACTACATGCATGAACAGAATTATAAATGTGATTTAAACTTGCAAAATTTTAACAACATTTATTGCTAGAAATAAAATTCAAATGTAGTTTCAGTAGATTTAAGAGATTTCCTTTTCACAAAATGCCATCTTTTAATTTTCGTAGAAATACCTGTTTAATCTGGATCAAAATTTTTTTCTTGTCATTTTCTCAGCATATCTTAAACCAATCTTAGCGAAAAAATGAGGAAGTTTACAGTAGAAAAATTCAACTCTGCTTGAGGGTTGCTGTTATCATTCTAAAGATTAAAGCAGTGCTAATCAACTGTGTGTAGGTGTGTGAATTTGCAAGCATACATGTTTGTGTGCATATGTACGTGTGTGTACGTGTGTGTTTGCATGTGTGTGCTATATGGGGTGTGTGTGTGTGTGTGTGTGTGTGTGTGTGATACTTAAGTGCAGGTATATATATTTTTTGCAGTTTATTTCCTGGGGAAACATAAGGTTTTATTTCATATACATTTAAACTTATAAACCTTTCTCTTTTAAACTGTTTTCTTAATGTACTTTAAGCAAAATTATAGTTTGATTTAGAAAGAATAGTGATAAGAATTTACAATATAGGGCTAGAGAGATGGCTCAGAGGTTAAGAGCACTGACTGTTCTTCCAGAGGTCCTGAG
>LOEQ01007084.1:54526-64953 GCA_001685075.1 Bramus lutescens | reverse complement strand
ATATATGTCACTTTTTTGCACTGTAGGTCTACACATATATACAGCTACTCTGCTGTTAAATTAAATCCAGATCCCAGTAGCTGTGCTTTTAATAATCTTCTAAAACTACCTTAGTGCTTCTTTGTAGGCAGACAACAGTTGACCGTTCTTTTTTACAAGTGTCCCTTGAAGCCAGGTGTAGTTGTACATGTCTGTCATTCCAGCACTTGGGAGTTGTAGGCCAGTCTTGACTACATGGTGAGTAGAAGGCCAGCCTAGACTGCATAAAACCTTATCTCAAAAATAATAATAATAATAATTAGCCTTGAAAACAAGCACAGATCATTTAACTTGGGATTAGAGCCATGAGAACCAGCTTTGTAGATTACTGCCTGATATTACACTAAAATGGTAGCTGATACTGTGGCAGTAAGTCAGTAGATTGTGGTCCCTTTTCTTTAGTCATTTTAAGAGAAACATGCTAGTTTAGAAAAGTGATGCCCAGGGAAAGTGTTTTGTAAGGACTCACTCTTTCATTGTCCTTCTTTTACTTACAGTTTGTTGCCCAGACAAGGGAGATGGACCTCCAGTGTGGATGAGCTCAACTGGCTCCAAGTGAAAAACTTCTGCCAGTTAGAATCTGAAGAGGAGCAGGTTCAGATAGCCGTGACCACACACACAGTGAGTAGATGGCCATTAGCCTGGCTGGCAGTGTCTGGCAACAGTTTATGAAAGAGTCAGTCTTTCAGAACAGCTGTGTCAATAGACGTCTTTAAGTCTTACTGCCTTTATTACTGCATATTTACTCATATCAGCCAAGTATACTCTTTTAAACTCCTAAGCCTGGAAGTCTACAGCTAGAATGTGGGGCTCACCTTGGTGGCTCTTGGAATCCTCTTGATTTGATAAACACAAAGAGCTGTTGTCAAGGACTTTCTTCGCATTGTTTAAAGCACATATGTGTATGTGTAAATGCATATTTGTTATTTTTGGTTTTTGTGTTGCCAAGTTTTCATTTTTATCCTAAGTTACTCTGTATGTACACATTGTCCTACCTAAAACCAACTGCCCTTAAGAGGTATTCCTCCCACTCCATTTGAAGACTAAACTTCTAATTTTCTTAAAAATAATCTCAAGTTATTTATTTATTTACCTATTTTATTTTTTTAACTTATTTTTTTTATTTTGGTTTTTTGAGACAGGGTCTCTCTATGTAGTCCTGGCTGTCCTGGAACTTCCTATATAGACCAGGGTGGCCTCAGACTCACAGAGATCTACCTGTCTCTGTCTCGTGAGTGCTGATATTAAGGGCATGTGCCACCATACCTGGGTAGGAAACATCTTTTTATATTGTTATTAGAATATTAATGATTTTTTCTATAGCAAAGTAAAAGAAACTAAGTTATTTTCTTTTATATCATTTTACAATTTCTTTAAAGTTTTTTTCCTTTACATGTTTATTTGTAGGTACAGACATGCATGTGGAGGTCAGAGAACAACCTGGAAGTTGGCTCTCTCTCTCTACTATGCAGCTTCCAAGGATCAAACTCAGGTCATTAGGCTTGACAGCAGATACTATCCCCCTGGAGCCTTCTTGCCAATCCTTGATGTTATAATTTCTTAAGGAGCATTATGCTTATTGATATTCTTAGAAGAACAATGTAGGATCAGTGCACACTAGTATCTGATCCTAAGTGGAAAGTCTTGGTGATATCCTTTGTCACTTGAGTCTCTGCTGCTTGGCACCATGTGGGTTCTGGTGGAGGGTCAGGTACATGTTTTCTGACATCACTTTTACCTCTTAAGTTTTACCAGCATTCGATGCCCTAGGGGATATTGGCCTGAAGTGGGCTAAAAAGAAAAAAGAATCTAAAAGTAATTTAAGTACAAGCCATAGTCATCTTGGATTTCTGTTAATACATTTTTATACTGTGTTCTGGGAGCCCAAATCCCATGGTCCCCATTGTGAGGAATGGGCCTGTGCACTATTTTTATTCCTTGGCTTTTACAGGTAAGTGGTTGTCTATTTATTGCTTTCCGGTGAGACCTGTTTCTTTCATTTCCCATGGTATCCTTTTGTTAACATCAGTTTGATGGAAACCTAACAGGATCTTTTCTGAGCTTTTGCTTTCAATCTTACAGAACAATGTCAGGGTTGGCTAAAAAAATATAGACAAAACAAATGTCAGATAATATTGCAAATGATCTCTGTGTATACACACTGATAATCTTCATTTTTATCATTTTCATTTCTATCCATTCAACCTATGCACAGTCATTAATTTATTTCTCTATTTTAGGTGATGTTTGATATTCGAATTCAAGCCATTAAGGAATTAAAATTAATGAAGGAACTAGGTAATCATTTCTGTTTGCTTTTTGGGTTTTAGCTTAATTTAATTTTTTTATTGAAAAATATTGAAGAGTATAAGATGATGAAATCTCTCATACCTACTACCCAAAATGGACAAATATTAATTTTTTTTCATGTGTTTGCTCTTAATTGAAACATAAAAAATGTCCTGTGTCCTTCTCCCTTCCTTATACCTTTCTCCCATCTGACTCAAATGTATTCATACTGTACTATATATTAAACACTTAGGTCTACTTATATGTTTATATAAATTTTATAGTGGGAAGTCTACAAATTCACTGCTCATTTAAGAGTTCAATTTTAAGGGCTTCATTGAGATATAATTTAGATACCATAAAGTCCATTCATCTTGAGTATGTAATTCAGTGACAGTCAGAAATGTATGAATGTAGAAGATCACAGTCCAGTTTTGGAACATCACTCCAGAAACATACACAGGCTTTTTGTGTCTGTCAGTTCACTTTGTGGACATCTCATATAAATGGAGCCACATGGTTCATAGACTTTTGTGTCTTACCTCTTGTTTAGCACACTAGTCTTTGAAGTCTGTCCATTATTTAGAATATTCCAACGGTTTATCCCCTTTTGTACTGACTGCCACTCTTCAGTTGTAAGGGTGGTCACATTTCATTAGCCTTTTGGAGTGACGCTGTTGTACACACTTGTACACACATCTTCTTGTAGACATTTGCTTTCAAGTTTCCTGGCTAGATTTACAACATTATAATACTGAGAGTCATCTGGCAAATTTATGTTTAGTTTTATTAGAAACTGCCATACAGTCTCTGAAACATTTACCATTAGTAAATTAGTATTACTAATTTTCAAAGCATTAGTAGTGTGTCAGGGTTACAGTTTCTCAAAGTCCTTGCTAATGTTTGTGATTGTCCCTTTTCATTATCAATTTAGTAAGTATAAATGGGTATCTCATTAAATGCAAGAATTCAAAATTAATATGCAGGAATCCATTGAACTTTTATTTGTCAACAGCAGAAACAAAATGGATATCACAATCGAGAAAACATTTATTTATTTATAATTGATTTTTATTGAGCTCTACGTTTTTCTCTGCTTCTCCCCTCCCCTTCAATCTCTCCCAAGGTCCCTATGTTCCCATTTTACTCAGGAGATCTTGTCTTTTTCTACTTCCCATGTAGATTAGATCTATGTATGTCTCTCTTAGAGTCCTCATTGTTCTCTAGGTTCTCTGGGATTGTGATTTATGGGCTGATTTTCTTTGCTTTATGTTTAAAAAGCACTTTTGAGTGAGTACCTGTGATAATTTCTTTCTGTGTCTGGGTTACCTCACTCAAAATGATGGAAAACTGTATTTATTCCGTTTTTGTTTTGTTTTGTTTTGGATAGGGTCTCCCTATATAACTCAGGATGGCCTGGAACTCAAAATCTCCTGTGTAGCCAGCCCCCTAAATGTTAGAATTACAAGTGTTCGCCCTGACGTGCTTACCGAAAAACAATAATAATAGCATAAAATATCAAAAATATATTTGGAAAAATATATGCAGAATCTGTATTGTGGGAACTAGAAAACATGTGGAAAGGAACTAAAGAACAACACATGAGTAAATGGAACAGTGTGCCATGTTCACAAATCAAAAGACACCATATTGTTAGGAGCTTATCTCCCTAGAGTCAGTGTGTTCCCACTCATTATCATTAGCAGTTTTATTTTTTAGAAGGTATTTTCATGGAAATATAAAGAATTGAAAGTAACCAGGTGTGTTGGCGTTCAAAAGAGTTCCACAATAGCCCAAAAATGGAGTATAACAAAGGTTTATTTATCTGGGGATAAACTCACAGAAAGAGTAGCGATCCACAGTCCTCTGCATGTGCTGGGAACTGGAACCAAATCCAGCAGCCAAGAGACCCAGGCATGCTTTTCATCTGTATTTATAGTACATGAGACCATGCCCAAAGTGGGCAGATATCTTAAAGGCTATTGGCTGAAGGAGTTCCCACAGCACAGGCCTGATTAGTCTCAGCACTTAGCAGACAGAGGCTGGTGGATCTCTGTGAGTGCATGGTCAACTTGGTCTATTTAACAAGTTCTAAACCAGTCAGGGTTTATGGTAAGACATTGTCTCAAAAAATGCAATAACAACAAAAGCCCTAAAGTAGCCATAACAGCTTTGAGGAAGTGCTATAGTGTATGGCCTCAAGACTTACTCTTTATCATGTCTGTTGGTATCTGGAAAGACGTATAGAGCATATTGATGTGTGTAACCCACTTTTATGTACAATGGACAAAGAATAGTTTTTGCACCTTTAAGGCTGGGTTTCAAGAAGAAACCAGTGTACTATACACAAATTATGAATCATTTGGCTTCTATATGAGCAAAAAGAATTTCTTTTTTTACCCTCCATCTTATAAAATATTAACCTCAAAGGGCTGACTGCATAGTGTAGCATGGGGGAATTTGAGGATAGTACAGCTGGGTGTGAGTGCGTATATGTTTATCAAGCTCTTTGGGTTGTGCTCCTAGACTAGATATATGTTAGTGTAAGTAAAAGTACATCATAAAATTTATCAAAGGCATATGGTTTATTAAAGAATACTGGCTCAATATTGTGCCCAGTAACTGACTTCCTCATCTTGACACATTTTCTCCCTCCACTTCATGTCTCCTGCAGCGAGGGATCCTCTCCACTTTATGAACTAGACCCTGCTCTCCGTCAGAACTCCTCTGCTTTTCCCTACCCTAAAGCTATCTCTGTGGCACCTACAATTGGGGCCTGCCCACCTGTGACCCCACTTGTCACCACTCTGTTTATTCACAGCAGACTGTGCAGACTGCTTTGTGAAGTCCCTTGCACAAGCTCTCGTCTACCTGGAGACTCTGAACTTTCTTGCCTTTTCACTCTTACCTTCTAACTTGAGCTGTTCATTTGTTCTTAAACATTTTCTTCTATTCTGATCTTGCAGTCTCAGTCTTTGGCTTCACCCATAGCACCCTGTACTCTGACTTTTATTTGTGCCTTTACCATTCACCTCTCCCATTAGATGAGGCTCTGTGAGGGCAGAGTCCATGGTGTCGGGCTTACCTCTGTATCATAGCTTCTAGCCTAGTGCCCTGGCACAAAATACATAGAAAATACAAACTGGTTTTCTTTGTTTGTAACTGAGATGAGGCCTTGTCTTGCTATGTTGTCCTGCTTCAACCTTGTATTTTAGCAACCCTCCTGCAGTAGGCCAAATTGCTGACATGCAGTATCATACCCAGCTGGGACTGAAACAAATGATTTTGAAAACATGGTATTTAAAACCTACTTTTTAAATTAGGAAAGCACTTTCATCTACTTCTTTATTAAGAAATTTGTACTTAAAATGTATTCCAGCTTCATAACAGCATAGTATACAAGATAGAAATCAGGAGTCTCAGGAAGAAAATGTGTTTTCACTCTAAGAAAGTTAGAGCATGTTAAGCCTGTGCCATTCTTGCCCATTCAGAAGTCTTGGCAGGCCTTCCTTCTAAGTTCACTCCTTGCTTTGTAAGAATTCATTTTGGACCGAAAAGCTTAGTCTTTCCTCAGGATCACGAGTCTGCATCCTCAGCAATGCATGCTAGCCTCGTGCATTTGCTAAGGATATTTGAAATGCAGGTGCTCTGCTTTGCACACTCGCAGTTTGCTTGAATTTCAGGCAAATCGTTCAGATTTCAGTGTCTTTGGCTAAAGCATATCCAGTTACTACTCTGCATGTGCAAATGAGACCAGTCACACCCCTTCTTTCAAGTCCAGGGGTGTTTAGCTAGTACATGCCTCATTCGTTTCTGCACACACACAGTAAAGTGTGTAGTTCCGTTACCTCTTCTCCCAGCTATTAGCTTATCTGACATCGTATAAGAATTGATCGTGAAAGAAAGCATCCCAAGAAACTGAAGTCACCGTATATAAGCAGCTGCTGTCCACATGAATGGTGACATAGCTGTCACTAAAGGCTCCAGACATGCAGCAATGGAACTTGCTGAAAGTAAACTTACTGACCTATATGAGGATGGTAGTTGTGACAAAAAATGCAAAAATATCCCAGAGGAAATGATGTTGGAGAAAGACTTCACATTGAAAGAGCTCTCAGAACTATTTCCTGACATTAAACATAGAAATAATCCTAGGAGCTGAGCTCAACTCTGAAGTCCGAGCATTTGCCAAGGAGCAGGAAAACTGCTCCTGCCCTACCACCAGCTGTCCCCGAGGGGACAACAGCTCTTGTCCACACTCTGGGCCTGTTTTCCGGGTTTTGTTTTGGAGACAAGGTCTTGCTCTTTAGCCCTGGTGGGCCTGGAATTCACTATGTAGACCAGGCTGGCTTCAGGTTTTCTCAGTCATCCCTCCTGCCTCTTTCTCCCAAATGCTTATAAGTAGGGTGTGTACCACCACACCCTGCTTTAGATCAGGGCATTCTGCAAGGCAGAAATGCTCAGCTGTTTCTAATGTTATAAATGTATTTTGTAGTCATTTCACTTTTTTTCTTTTCCTAATATATATATAAAACCTTAGAATTTTTAATGTTGGGAGAAAACATGCTAAAGTCATTGGCTAGTTGTAATTTTCTCACTGAATCATTTCATCTATTTATATAGTCCTGTGTGACTGCAAAGGGTAACCACATATGAGGCTTTTTTTTGGTTGGAGGGATCTGTTTTGTTTTGTTTTGTTTTGTTTTGAGACAGCATCTCATTGTGTAACCAAAGCTGGCCTTGAATCCATGAACCTTCTTCCTTGACCTCCTGAGAGAACACTAAGATTAAAGACATAATATAAAGCCACTATATTCATCCAAAGTTTTGCTTTTTGAGGACTGGGGGTTAGCCTATTGTACTTCTTGTAATTAATGTAGTAAAACATTGCTTTAGAGCTCTTTGTTTAGTAGTTAACCACCTTTTTTTCATTCACAGCTGAGAACAGCTGTTTGAGGCCCATTGATAGAAACGGGAAGCTTCTTTGTCCAGGTAAATCTTGGCAGCTTTCAAAGACTAGCAAGTTGTCATGCAGAACATGTGTGACAGTAAATAATGGTGTTGATAGCTCACATTCCTAAGTTATCTTTGGGAAACCGACTTATGGACATATTTCCATCCAGATATCATATTCATTACAGAAAGCCTTACACTGTTTCTGTTTTCCTAAGTAAAAACTCTTTCAGATGCCCCAGTCCTTGGTGTAGTCACGGTGTAATCTAAGGATCTTCATTACTTGACGTCTTAATCTTTGCTCGTTTATTCCATTGTGAGACCAGTTTTGACTAGAGTCTTTGCTTCTCACTTTTCTGACCATCTTGTCATCAGACCTGATTCAGTCTTAGACGAATCTAATGATTGATGGTGCTCAACTGTCACAACTTTAAATGTGGATGAAGCCAGTCCATTGTGCAGAGTTTTTAATGCCTATAAACAAGTATTTGGCCTAGTTATGTTAAGTATGAATCATGTTTCTTAGCATTGTGGTCCAAGATAATAAGAGTGCTGTAGGAATGTGGAAATTAGACATAACTACTGTACATGTGATACTTTCACATGAAGCACAACTCACCTTTTTCTCCCAATATTCTATTCTTTAGAGTGTGTATAAAAATCTAGTAATGGTGTGGGGGTACTGGATGGAACTAAGGGCCTTCCCAAGGATAAGTACAGACTCCTCTACTGAGCTACAGCCCAGCCTTGACCCTCTTGGCTCTTTAATGAAAATAATGTCATTTTGCTAAGAGAAATAGGAATTCAAAATAGTCACTTGGTTATCAATTTTCCTCATAGTACCAGATGCTTGTACTTTGGAGGAAGCAGAGGTGAAAATGGGGAGTTCCTTGGGACTGTGTCTGGGAAAAGCACCGACTTCCTCTCAGGTACAGTAAATAAAGCTCAGCAGAAGAGAGTCTACCCTTCTTGCTCAAAAGTCTGTATTTTGTTACTGATACATTTAATGCTCCAGGAATGCTGTTTTTCTGTAAAAAGTTACTTTAAATTTCCTTAAGTTTTTATATTATTAGATTACATATATATTTTCCTTTTGGAACAAAAGTACTATTCCAAAGCATTTCTCTGAGGTTCCTTTATAGTTGACGGGGGAACTGTGTAAGGTCAAGTGGCCACCAGTTTGAATAAGTAGATGTTATAAATACTGGCTTAAGGGAGTTTTTGCAGGAATGTGATAGTTGTGTACCAGCTTCCCTTGCCCTCATCCTCTTCAACATCCCACAAAGTGGACCTCCTTGCCAGAAACTGCCTAGATAAGGAGTTATTATTACCATAGCTCCATTACTACCTGAATCAAGGCAGTGTGGACTTTGATCTTGTTCCCTGTGACTCCTGGATCTATCTATTACTTTCCCAACCACTGCCCTCCAGTCTGCATTCCTTGGAATGCTAGCAAGTAGCAGGCATGACAAGTGACAAGTGAGGTAGATTAAAATGGTGGGGATGTTTGTTAGGAGTCCAGTACTCATGAGTAGCATTTTGTTTTTGCTTTCAGAACCTGCGTGTTTTTACAGCGTTGGGTTAAACCCAGGACCTTAAGAATGCTGGGCAAGCACTGTTCTCCCACCACTGAGATTTTTATTAATGCTCTATGGACATTTGGCCTTACTTTTTTGGAAATAAATAATAGACTTGTAGAATATTTCAATTCAGGGGAAATTATTTTCACACTTCTGTCTTACTCATAGCTGTTCCTGTTTTTTGCTCTGGGGACTGACATTCATCCTGGGGCAGAGATGGAAGTCATAGTAGAAGAAACACTCTCAGTGAAAGATGTAAGTAATTACTGTGGGCTTGGAGGTCATAGTATCCTGTGCCAGGTTCTGGAAGTCATAAGCTGAGGGCTTACTCAATATACTTCCAGGATTTGTTTGTACTCGTTAGAGGCAATCAGAAGACTGGTGAACCAACTGGGACTTTTAAATAAGATTGTTACTGTTACTTTTTACTTTTCTGATTATCAATAATACTGTAGAATTTGAGCTATGCAGACAGGGTGGCACACACCTGCAATCCCAGCACTTAGAAGGTGGAAGAAGCATCATCATCTACATAGGAGTTCAAGCCTGCGTGACAGAAAACCCTGTTTCAAAACAGCAAGAAATGGATTTAAAAGAAAAATACTAAAATCCTTTATTGTCTCCTATCCAACTACTATTAACATTTTGATACATTTTCTACTTAAAATACATTTTAAAAAAATCACACAGCAGGGTTGAGTGTTTTTGTATGTTTATGTGTGTTGAAAAAACAAATGAATAATTGTATTGGTTTTATTAAGAATAGGGATTTTCCGTAAGCCTACACTCCTATGTTTGAACTAGAAGAGGCTGAGCGGACTGCAACTATTTTCTGTTAAAACTTATATATTTCTCGTTTCATTCCCTGTCACAGTTTACAATCCCTGAGCATCTTGACCACAGCAAGAAGCCCCAGCATCCAGGGGATAGCTGCTAGACTTAGCTACTTAGTTCTAGAAGGAGGAACCAGAACATCCTGGAGTAAGGGCTGTTCTCGTGTAGGTCAGGAAAATCTATGACAAGCTGCAGCATGTCGTCACAAAAGACAGTGGAGCTGCCTTAGAGACTGAGGTTTGCTTGTCAGAGTGGGACAGTTGAACTTCAGGGAGAATAACTAAAGTTCTATGGAAGGAAACTTATGTAGTGAAAGGGGAGCGCAGGCCTGTTGCTCCTTCCTTGGCAGTCTAAGGAGAGGATGAAAGCTGTGGCTTTGATGACTGGATGCAGCCCATTCCTTAGCTTTATTTGGCGCCATTCTGTAGTGGATAGGGAGCGGGCCTGCTTTTCGTCCCGCCCGACTCCCGCACGGCTTGGCTTTACACCCGAAATAACAACACACAAATTGTATTAATTTAATCACTGCCTGGCCCATTATATCTAGCCTCTTCTTG
Organism: Bramus lutescens; assembly: GCA_001685075.1. NCBI lineage: Eukaryota > Metazoa > Chordata > Mammalia > Rodentia > Cricetidae > Bramus > Bramus lutescens. The sequence goes on along the minus strand of LOEQ01007084.1, from coordinate 54,701 downwards.
GCTAATTCTCACATTTAATTAACCCATTTCTAATGATCTGTGTACCACCACTTTTTTTTTCTTACTGGGAAGATTCTAACCTACGTCCATCTTGGGCAGGAGCTTCATGCGTCTACCTGCTTCTGCTTTCTTTCTCCTAGCATTCTGTTCTGTCTACTCCACCCACCTAAGGGCT
>LOEQ01007084.1:15285-54475 GCA_001685075.1 Bramus lutescens | reverse complement strand
TTCTTTACTAACCAATGAAAGTAACACATAGACAGATGACCCTCCTACATCAAACTTACAAAAATTCAGAAAGGTGTTTGAAGAGAAAAAAATTAAACAAGGCATACTCTAATCCAGACCCTCGGGAGGCTGAAGCAGAAGTATTGCAAGTCTGAAGCAGCCTGAGCTACGTAGTGAGGGCCAGTCTAGGCAGGGTTACATTGCAAGAACCTACTACCTATATAGATACATGGAGTCCACATGCTCACACAATGCACTCTCTACAAGAAAATAACTGGTTGCCTGGCCTGTAGTAGAATGCTAGGAACCAAAAAAATCAGACGTGTGTTCCGCTTTCCTTCTTAAACTAGAACTTGAGTCGCTGACGATGAGAAGCTGCATTTCGCCTCTCTTTGCTCTTAGGTAATGTCACCCAAACTTTGATCTTTTGAATAAATTTGGTTTAGGAATGATTTTCCTTAGGAAGTTGGATGTTATTAATTATGCTTTTGTTTTCTTTAATCTTCGGCAAGTGTCTGGTGTTTTACATTGTGCTATGAGATCATGGCCTCTGTAGTTCTTTCCTGTGAGTTTGTGTGGAATTAGTTCAGGCTGGTCTCTCTTCGTAGGATTCCTAAGTGGTTGTGTACCCGAAACTTGGTCATGTGTACCCTGTCTGACCTTTTAAGAAGTCAGTGAATTCAATGTCTGGTTTGGTCTGCATTGCTGGTTACTTAACCCTTAGTGGCTAGAATTACAAGTGTGCACCACCTAATAGGCCTAGTATTGTGAACAGAACTCTAAAGTCCTGGTTGCAAGTGGCAGAAACTATTTCCCCATCTGGATTGGCCTTAACTCCTAGAGGAGAGCTAACTTGCAAATCACCGAAATTCTGTGTTTTTATCTAAGAACAACAAAGTATAGAATCAGACTTAAATAGTCCTGGGCTCAGAATCCAGGTTTCTCCTCATACTATGTAAATCAGAAACAGAAAACTAACATTGAAGGTAATTATTTCTTTTTTACAGTGTTTAAAGATAATGCTGGAGAAGTCAGGTCAGCAAGGTAAGTGATTTACCCTGATAATATAATCTTATCCGCATACTTTAAAACAGTTATCTAAAAGGTTCATGATGAATTCTCAAGCTTTCTTCCTTCTGTGGGAGCTGTAAAAAAATATTTTACAGAGTGTGAGGAAAAAATAATAGCTTAAATTTTGTTAGTACATAACAAATTCTCCTGGTTCTTATTTGCATACTAAAAGTAGTGGCAGATTAGTGCTAAGTGAAGATGATTAACATTAGGTTCAGCAAAGCTGAAGAAGAGAGAAAGCTAAGGTTTCTACCACCTGGGACTGTTCAGGCAGGTCTTTTACTGATGTTTTTAAAAATCACAGTAATTCAAAATTTAATTGTACCCTGTTTATTTCAATATTTTGTGTTACAAATTAGAAAATATACGAATGAAGAAAATAGTAAGTAGAAGAAAATTGAAAGTATCAGTAAGCTTGGCAGGTATCATACTGCTCTTTAGAGTCCTCTCCTGGCCTCAGGCTTCTCTGTAGGCAGAAGTCCTGGCTGTCTTGGGAGGGAAGTTAATCTACTCTCAATCAATGCAAGGCATTCCTGCCCTGTGTGTGCAATACTTTGTTTATCCTCAGCAGCAGCACTACAGCAGAAGGACCTCCACCTAGTCACCAGTTTGCCATGAGGAAGCTTCAAAGAGGCTTCCAAAAGCTAGAAGACATTCCCAGACATTCACTGGGGAGCATTTCTCTGTTTGAGAACCCAGCTTCTTGTCATTGTGCAGTGCAGTGAAGAGATGGTGTTTGCTTGTAACTCATTAGTGATTTTTTTTTCCTGAGACAGGGTTTTCCCATATAGCCCTGGCTGTCCTGTAACTCAGAGATCCACCTGCCTCTACCTCCATAATGCTGGAATTAGAGGCGTGTGCCACCATTGCCAAGATCATTAATGATTTTTTTTAAAAAAGATATTTAGATTAATTTTTAAAATTAGTTTAAGGGCCCAGGGTGCTGCCCCATCTCTATATTCCCAGCATTTGAAGGCAGAAGCAGGAAAATCAAAACTTGTAGGCCTCTGGGCACGATGGCACACACCTTTAACCCCAGTACTGGGAAGCATAGGCAGGTGGATCTCTATGAATTCCAGGCCAGCCTGGTCTACAGAGTTAGTTCCAGGCTAGCCAAGGGTATGTAGAGAGTCCCTGTCTCAAAAAGCAAACAAAACTTCTAGGCAACATAGCAAAACCTTGTCTCAAAGCAAGACCTGATGATGCATCTCACTGGTAGAGTACTTCCCTAGCTTGTTCAAAAGCCTTGATTTGATCCCCTACCCTCCTGCCCCTCCACACCCTAAAAAGAGGAAAAGAAGAAGGAAGTTAGTTGAGAAATCTTAACTGTGGTTAAACCAGTGCTAGCAGCTAACCAGGTTCTTACAAAAAAAGGGTATGTGGAGAGTCAAACATGGGCTCTTATTTACCTTCAAGTAACTATTTCTTTGCCTGTTCAGTATATTTACTTATCAACATTACTATTCTTTTATTTCATTTTTTAAAGATTTATTTATTTATTATGCAGTGTTCTGCCTGCATATATGCCTGCACGCCAGAAGAGGGCACCATATCTCATTACAGATGATAGTGAGCCACCTTGTGGTTGTGCGGAATTGAACTCAGGACCTCTGGAAAAGCAGCTAGTGCTCTTAATTGCTGAGTCATCTCTCCAGCCCCATTGCTATTCTTTTAATAATCAGGGTTTTTAACTTCCCCCATTCAATATTTTTCCCACAGAAAAGAAATTTTTTTTTAAAAAAAAGAAACTCATTTCACTAGTGTTAACTAGTCTACTGAAAAAGAGAACACAGGTCAAAGTGTATTTAACATTTGTAAATACTTACATCCACTTCTTGAACATGCCTTTCAGGAAGTACTATTTTCATTAGATTAACTGCTAAGTAGACGGGGATAATTTCCTGTACACCTTAGAAATTTCCCATGTGCAATAGCAAAATCAAATTCAACTTCTTCACGATTTCAGAAGAGATTCTATGCTTAAGGAAGGCACTGATATGATCTAGCCTACATGTATGCATTAAGTTGCAAAGGTACAAAGTAAACACTGTAGCACAGCCCCAAGTACTCTATGCCAAGTGTTCATTTTAGTTTACTTTGTGCCCAACTGTGCAGTGTGGGTGGACCCAGGAGCTTGCACTTGGCAGCTAAGTATTACTCCTGGGCTACATTCCCAGTAAGTATGTAGTTTTGACTTACAAGTTCTTGCTGGGAGAAAAGCAAACTGAAGTTAAAGAAACAACTTACTATTTTTCATATTGTGGAAGACATAATTTTCAATACAAATGATCCTGTTACTGGATGAGTCCACACTGCTGCCTGTTTTCTCTAGAAGGATATTCCTGCGCACCCTTCTTAAAGCTTCTCTAGAATTCTACATCTTGGTGCTAATTCCCTCCTAGGAGAGATGTGGCACTTGCGGAAAATGGATTGGTGCTATGAAGCTGGGGAGCCTTTATGTGAAGAAGTAAGATCCTTTCTCTACGTTTTAAAAAATACTTTATTTCTATATTGCCTTTGTGATGGGGGGCTGGGCATGTATGTACTAGAGCAGGCCTATAGAAGCCAAAGGACAACTTCTCTCACTCCATCTTCATGTGGGGTCTGAGTTTACCTTTACCTGGCTTGAGTGGCAAACTCCTTTACCACACGGAGCTGTCTTGCCAGCCCATCATTTTCTACATTTTGCTCTTAAAAAATGGTTAGGTTTATTTCATATTTTCATACACAATTCCCTCTTCCTGTTATAGGAAGTAATTCTAAAGAAAGCTTTTATTCTTTAGAATAAAAAAAGAGTTCATGAATGTGTCTGTCTATGTTCACTTTTTCCAACTGGTTTTGTGATAAATGACAAGTCTGGGCTAAGCAGAAGCATTTCTGATATGAGTGATAAATCCCTCTGATGAACAGGAATGCCTAGAGAGTAGTTCGCAGAAAGCAAAGAGCTTCAGAGAGCAAATGGCATGTGGATGTAGGAAAGCCTTTGAAGACACTCAGAAATTCCATCTCCCAAATACTTTAATTTTATACTTTCTCTGTAAATAAATGCCCCTACCAGCCAGTTACATGGTCCAGCAGCAGGAAGGACTATGTCTATGTATTTGGAATCCAATTGGTCCATTTGTTGGTCTTAAATTGCATCAGACCTCCTCGCCGACATTCTTAGCGGGTGGCCAAATGAAGCTCTGTGACATCTTAGATAGCTGTGGTCAGTGCTATCCCCTCTGCCAGCCTTCCTTCTGTCTTGTGGTTGGCACAATCCCTCTGCACACCTTCCCACTGTCTAGGAATCAGCAGTAGTTTTACAGTAAAACATTTTTAAGCAAGCATATTGGGGCTTCCACTGGGGCACCCTTTACCAGTTTGTAAAGTCCACTCAACCCACTCTTGAGTCTTGGAGGAGTTGAACGACAGAAGAAGCAGGCCTCAGAGAATCCTGAGGTTGAAAATTAGGTAGCCTCTTCACTTTACTATTATTGTTTTTCCAGACAGTGTATTACTACCTACCCCAGGCTGGCCTCAAGCTTCCATCCTCCTGTCTCTGCCCCCCAAGTGCTGGGATTGCAGGCATTTACCATCATGCCTGGATATTTTCTTCATAATCAGTTCCCAAATCTGTATCAAACAGTTTATCTCAAAGCAAATGCATTGCCTTCAAAGCACTATAATCTCTTCCCCGTCCTTGTCTTCATACTGTCTCTCTTTTTCTCAGATTTAGTCCTGGCCTTCAAAGCCTGCTGGCCTTTTTACTCTCTCCTTGCCCCCTTTCACCACCAGACTGCCACTTGAAGCTTTTCTTTCCTCTTAACTAAATGACTTCAGCAGTTTCCCTGGCCCAGCAGGTGTTCCCTACCGCATCAAACACAGTGAGCAAACCACCTGAGGCTCTGTTTCTGTCCCACACCTCAAGGCAATGTCCACTCCTATACTTCACTCCCAGCTGCTTGTCACCTGGTGCTGTCCACTCCTTCCCATCTCTCAGCTCTTAACCCAAATAGGCCACTGTTGTCAGCCCTGACTTTTTTTTTTCCATAAAAAACTTCCTTATTTCTTCTAGTTTTCCAAATCCAACCCTTTCCCACAGTCACTTATAGTTCACATTCCACAGATCATTCTCTTTCCTCAGATCTTTCATGGTCCTTCTGGTTCGTACCCACAGTTTATAGTCCGTTTTATCTCCTTTGTTCTCAGTGTCTGCTCCACTGTTTACCTCTGAGTAGGTGATAGAAGCATGACACTTTAAAAGATCCAGTGGTCTCTTTGTCCCTTTCAGAAGTTCTAAGTGACAATAATAATTTCTATGTCCCCAGGATGCAACACTGAAGGAGCTCATGATATGTTCTGGGGATACTTTACTTCTAACTGAAGGAAAACTTCCTCCTCCGGTAAGATATTGTTTCTAAATAGCATTTTAAACTCTTGTTCTGTGTTTGGATGCACTTAACCATGTCTCGAGGATCATATATCAGATCTGCTTTTTTCTCTTTCATATTTGATAGAGTCTTATTTACTTTGTACAGTGATCTTTAAAGTTAATGTTTGAATAGATATATGATATAAAATTCCAAATACCTAAAATGTTGGGCCAGTAAATATTGGAAGGTCTCCTTTTACCCACCCTCACCATCCCGGTCCTCCATGTAGGCATCCAGGCTTTTCTGTAGACTTCAGAGGTTACATTTTGGTGTGTGTACATTCAATTATGTGTTCTATATTTATATAGTATACATGTACATGCATGTGTATATTTTTTAATTTACACAAATGATTATATGCTATATACTGTATTTTGTATGTAGCCCATGCTAACTTTGAATTCATGGCAGTCTTTTGTTTCAGCTTCCCAAGTGGTGGGATTACAGGCATGAACCCTCTTGCCTGACTTTTACCTAGATTTTTCATTTGAATTTCACTCAAAGTATGTGTTGTATCAATCATATGAAGTTTCTCATTCTGTTAGTAGTAACTACATGGTAGTACATTGTGGAGGTATTTTATTGTGTGTGCTGGGGATAGAAGGGAGGCCCTTGCCTATGCTAGCTGGTCTTTCACTCTACCACTGAACTACATACCTAGACCTATAATTTATTTAGCCAGTCTCTTTTCAGAAAACACTGTAGAAATGTACACGTGAGGGCTGGCGAGATGGCTCAGCACTCAGCATGTACTGCTTTTACAAAGGACCCAAGTTTGGTTCCCAGTACAAAAGCAGGCAGCTCACAACTGCCTGTAGCTCTCTAGAGGTAAGAGTGCAGACTCAATCTTAAAACACTGTTCTTCAGGGTTTCTTGAAGGTACCCATCTGGTGGTACCAGCCTGCAAGGCTGTCAGGACACTGTGAGAGTTGGGACCACTCCAACTGTGCCTCTTCTCAAGATAGCAGCTGGGGAGCTACTCCCACCCAAGGTAAGAACAGTGCTGTGAGAATCAACTGCAGGACTTACATCAAAAATGTCAGGTTGAGGGGCTGGAACAGTGCCTCAACAGTTAGAGCACTTGTTGCTCTTCCAAAGGACCTGAATTCAGTTCCCAACACCCACATGGTGGCTCACAACCATCTGTAACTCCTCTCCAGAGCATCTGACACCCTTTTCTTGCCTCCTCAGACCTACATGCACATGGTGCACAGACAGCTTGCAGGCAAAACACCCATACACATAAAATACACATATATGTATGTATGTGTATATTTGTGTACATATATATAATGTATATATACTTTTAAATATATGTATAATATATTTTGGGGACATTAAGAACCACTAGTAAGCTGGTAGTGGTAGAATGCATTTCTCCTCCCACTTCTAATGAGACTGAAGCAGGAAGATTAAGAGCTCAAGGTCAGCCAAAAAACTTACCAAAACCCACTTAGGAAGAGAACTTCCTCATTTAATTATGTAGAATCAACCTGCAGTTTCTTAGTATGTGTTAGCAGGGTACTCCACAATAATCGAAGAAATATGAAAAAATGAAATTTTTGCCCTGGCAATGCTGAAGCATACTCGGACAGCCCATACATGGCAGTTCTATTGAACTTGTCCATATTGGGTTTTAAGATCTAAGTTGATGAGAATAACTGACCAGGTCTCTTCCTCCAAATAAATATAATTAATAAAATTAAAATAAAAATGAGTGTGGATATCCTGAACTTAAATTTTAGTTACTAGTGCTTACATGGTTTTCCATGAAAGAATATTTGACATGTTCCCCCATAATATCTTTTGTGTGTGTTGACATGTTCCCCTATCTTATCTTGTGTGTGTATGTGTGTGTGTGTGTGTGTGTTCATTCTTGGGGCATATATGGAAGTTGTAGGACACCTTTGTGGAGTTGGTTCCCTCTTTCTACCTTTCATGGATTTAGGAACTTGAACTCAGGTCACAAGTCTTTCACAGAAAAGGACCTTTATCTGTTGTACCACTTCACTGGCCACCATGTTTATGTGTTTTTGTTTTTTTTAAGATTTATTTATTTATTATGTATGCAACATTCCTTCCATGTGTGCCTGCAGGCCAGAAGAGGGCAGCAAATCTCATTGTAGATGGCTGTGAGCCACCATGTGGTTGCTGGGAACCGAAGTCAGCAACTCTGGAAGAGCAGCCAGTGCTCTTAACCGGTGAGCCATCTCTCCAGCACCGATTATGGTTTTTTGAGACAGGATCTTGTTGTGTATCCCTTACTGGCCCAGACAATAGATCAGAGTGACCCAGACATCAGTGCTCTTTCTATGCCTGCCTCCAAATACTGCATTTGTGTACACACCACCCAGGCACTGTCTTTTGGTTTGCATGCACAGATCCTCTTGTTAAGATTTGCTCATTCCATGAATATTTACTGAGGTTTTACTGTATAGAGTCTACCATAGCAGACACAGGTAGACTAAATCCATGACTGCCTGCCTCCTCTTGAAAATCCTGCTCTTAAATATGCACACACATGGGGAGATACACAGAAAAACTAAAAGTTCAGGGAAGTGTTTTGAGAAAGAAAAAGAGCATAGCGTATCTGACCAGCAGTCTTCTGTGAGGCAGGGAGGGATGGGGAAAGCAGCCACAGGGAGATAGCATTAAGTGTAAGCCATCACACTCCCTGGCTGCTGAATGGCTAACAGTAAAGTCATGAGCAGAAACAAAGGGCTCAGGTCAGAGGTTCAGACAGTGCTCTGGTGAGCCTCTTTTCAGTCTGAGAACATGGCAGAGAAACATGAAGTAAGGTTAGGCTCTTCCCAAACATGCATCTCTGTCCTTTCGAAGGTGCTCCTGTCCCCGAGCCTGCAGACGTTTCCCTCCTCTACTTGGGCTATGTGAAGATCTCAGAAGAGGCCACATTGGTGGAACTGAAGTCAAAGGTCAGGCCCCTTCCAGAAGCATTCTTTGGTGTTGATATGGCTTCTTCCCAGAAAATATTAATATATTCTTCTATTTCCTCTTCCTCCAATTACAGTCTGTCCTGATATGGCATGTGTTATATGCCATGGTCAGGGGTAAGTATCAGCAGGCAGCCCACATTCGACACTTCTGATATCTGTTGATGCCATTGCCCTGGTGGTTTCCACTCACCCAATTCTCACAGGCATGCTGTGCTTGTGTTTGGATCTGTCCTCAGGGGCCTGTGGCTTATGTTCATTTTGACTTTTTAGGAAACATGGCTTCTTGAATCATCTATAAAGCATTTCCTTTAGTTCTTCATTTATATTGTTTGTACATTGTGATCCACTTGTCATTAGTTCCAAGCTGTGTTGTATGGGTTTCCCTTGGTCAGCTGACTGTATTAGGATGCTAACCTGGACATTTGTTGTCTTGTATGTCACATTCTCGCCATGCAGATGGGAAGGCTGGATGATATTACAGCACACAGTGATGGGACAGCATCTTGTGCTGTTAGACTGCTTCCACTACTAAAGGGACAGACACAGTACCTAGTATGACCTGCAGTGGGCATCTTTTGTGTTCCCAGTGAATGAAATAACCCTCCTTGAGAAAGGCAGTGGCTTTCTCATGTGAAAACAAATGGGAAGACCTTTTTATTCCTGGTACTCAGTTGAAAGATAAAAGATGGCCATTTTTTGACCAAAAAAAAAAAAAATGCCCAATGGCTGCTTCATCCCCCAGGTAAAAGGTGCTTAAAGGTTCCTGCCCTTTTGGAATTAGAGCACGCAGTTTGGGCCTTCCTGTTGAAGCCAAAGTCTTTTAAATATTTCAAAACCAAAAGTCCTGTCACCAAAGAGCAGATGTGTTTGCAGACTGTGTTCATGTAGATGAAAGCTGAAGAGGAGTCTTGGCTCTGCGTGTATGAGTTATACCCATGTAGAATTGATTCTTAAGTGGCTTTGTAGAAACATAATTAAGTTTTTCAGTTTGAGTGTAATGGCACATATCTTTAATTCCAGCACTTGGGAGGCAGAGGTGGGTGGATCTCTGTGAGTTCAAGGCCAGACTGACCTACATAATGAATGCCAGGACAGCCAGGACTACGTAGAGAGACCTTGTCTCAAAACAACAAACAATAACAACAAAAAATTTCAGCAATGCATGCTGGTACACACCTATAATTACAGTACATAAGAGGCAAGGCGTGATTATCCAAACTTGGCTGCAAAGCAGGAACCTGTCTCAAATTTTAAAAATAATATAGTTTTCAAATTTGGATTTAGAAATAGAAAGCTCATTTTTCTGGTCTGTTTCAGTGAAAGGAATATAAAAAGTACCAGGATATACTTCATTTAAGACAGATATTTCTGTAATATTTTGGATTTTTTAGACAGAATATGATGTATCTCTCAGACTGGCCTGGAATACAAACACGTAGCTAAGGATGACCTTAAACTCATCCTCCTGCCTCCACCTCTCAAGTGCTGTGGTTGTGGGCATGTCCTACCACACTAGACTCTTCTGTGGTTTCTGATAAATTTATTGACATTCCAACACTGAGGTGATTGTACCTTGGAGTCATGTAGTGTTTCAGTCAGATGCTCTGGAATGCTTTTAAAGTCAGAGGCAAAATGTCTGTTTCTTTTTTAGGCCATGGCCTTGCCCTCTGTCTCAAAGCTTGCAGTCCAGTCCACAGCCCTGCTTAGGGTCTGGACAGTGGAGAACAAGCGCCCCAGCAGGCTCTTGCGCACTGGCTGGCGGCAGCTCAAGTGAGTGTCTCAGTGGATTCCTGGTCCTCCTGCTGTCCCTGTGGGGGCTAGAGAGCAAGAAGGGCACATGAGGGAAGCTGTCCCATGAGTCAAATTTTCCCAGAAAACCCATCCCTAGGAACTTGTATTGGATAAGCTTCTTGTCCCAAGCTAACTCTGGGACAAAATCAGCCTCCATACTAAGATCAGACATAGAATTGTGCACTTTCTTTGTGCTCTAGAGACTACAAGATCATAACTTAAAGGATTTCCGAGTGACTTGGGAATTAGAGCTCTTTGATATTCAGGGCTCACACATGTGACCAGCTGCTCTACCTCCAGAACCCTAGTGGAAATGTTTAGGGCATTTGATTTTAGTTTCCTATAGCAAGAGCAGCCCTAACATATTCTTTCATGTCCGTCCAATTATCAACCAAAAAGCAACCCAACCACCTGTAGCCAGAGGAATGTTTCATTGTCATCTGGCCATCTTCATAGAGCTGGGCCTCCATGTATAGTGAGGAATGACCCAGTGCCTGAGAAACAGCCACAGCAGTGTTCTAGATGTTCTCCTTTTCTGAATGCAGCACTCAGAAGGCACCCCTTTTGTTAAGGAAAATGTTTAGACTTGGGACCTGGGGCTTGGAGAAAACCTAGTGACTTACTCAGTTGCTCTGTTTCAATTCTCAGGGAGTACAGACTGGGCCGGAGAGCAGAACTCTGCTTAGAGCTTCTTCAAAAAGAGGAAGACTTGGGGTAAGGAAGCCCGTTGCACACCTCCCACAAGGTGGCAGTTTCCCTGATGAGAAATGTGGTGATCCCACTGCTTCTGAGTAGTTCAACAACTCCAGCTGTGACTGGTGTGGCTGAAGCAGGAGTACCACAGGTTCAATGCCAGCCTAGGCTATGTAACAAGAATCTGCCTCAAAAAAAACCCCAAAACCCTAGATTGTGTTCTAGAGATCTGTGTGGCTTTCTGGTATTAACAGCAGTGGTTTTTTCTGTCATACCCAAGGAGCTCTTGACAATCTGAGACATTAAGGGCTGTACACCCATAAGCCCTCCCCAGGGCATGTGATTTATAGTGGGTCCTGTCACTCTGCCCCTATTGACACACTGTGTGCTGAGTGATGTACTTGCTGGTGTCTGTCTCCTGGTCTATTATATAAGTGCTGAGAGCAGTGTTCATTTTCTCATTGCTGCAGCCCCAAGGTCTGCAATAGTATCTATAGTAATTATCTATACACAAAAGAAGTACCCCAAAATCATCTATACTCAAAGCATTTTGTGCTTTTTGCACATGAGGAAATGTTTATATGACCTTTATGATTATTAGTGAGTACTCCCTTCCTTTTCCCCATTTCAATTCCATCTGGGCCTGACCCTTCCTTAACCCCAGTCTCTTTATAAGAGCACATTTGTAGAAAGGGAGATTAGAGGCCAATTGGATGAATACTTTTAATCTCTTAAATGCTTTGCTCTCCTTGAAAGTGAGGTCATGATGGTTTCTAGTCCTATACGTAACACTCATGAGTATTGATTTCACCCTCAAATCCACATTGAGGATTATTTATCATTTAGATGCTTCCTGAATTGGCAAATGAAAACAGGGCATCTTGTTCATGACTTTTCCAGTGCTATGATTGCTACTAAGCTTTTTTCCAACAGGCATACAAACCTCTATTTTATGAGCATGGGTGATTGTTCTGTATATTTTTCATGTTTCTCCAGAAGTTTCTTAGCAGACAATCTGATTGGTTTGAACCCCTTTTATCCAGAGTGACCAGACTCCGGATAATGTTTGCTGTAAACAGTGTCTTTCATAGCAGCAGCAGCCTTGTGCCACACAGCTATGTCTTCTATGTGCCCCTTGTCACGCTGCTGCAGGAACTCTACTGTAGACTTGGGTGGGGAGCCTTGCCCATCATGCTCTGCAGCATTCATCTTTTCTGTGCTTTTGCCTGGTGCCCACTTTGCTCATTTTCAGCCCTCGGGATGTGCTGCTGAGGACACAGCTACACATTCCTGGTGAGAGGGCCTACACCCTGCCAATGGACCTGGTATGGGACACCACCCGAGGATGGACTGCTGGCTCCTTGAGGCAGAGAGTGGCTGATTTCTATTCTCTTCCTGTGGAGAAGATTGAAATTGCCAAATATTTTCCTGAAAAGTTTGAGTGGCTTCCAATATCTAGCTGGGTGAGTTGGGCTTTCTCAGAAAAAGCAAAGCTGGTTGACCTGACAATAGAACAAAGTTTTTCACAGTGGCAGAGAGTCCCATGAAAACAAGTTGAATTTTATTGATATTTGATTTTCCAATAGAATCAGCAAGTTGCCAAAAGGAAAAAGAAGAAAAACCAAGATACTTTGCAAGGGGGACCATATTACTTGAAAGATGGAGACACTATTGGCATTAAGGTGAGTTAAAAGTGAATTTACCATTGGAAACACAAGGATCAAATGTTTTGTAGAGAAACTTATCAGGTAATCTTGTTTTACATAAATTGTTTCAGAGAATGAATGAGAAAGAGGGAAAGACAGAAATTCATTGTGTGAGAGAGGAAGAGCCTTGAGACCAGCACTGCCAAGGACTTAGGCCACCTTGCTTATGATGACCCTTGTCCTAGTTTCTTTGTCTGTCACTATGATACAACACCCTAACAGAAGCAACTTAAGGGAGAAAGGGCTTATTGTAGCTCACAGTTCCAGAGTGCAGCCTATAATGGTGAAGTCACAGGGTCAGGAGCATGAGAAACCTTGTCACATCACAACCGTAGTCGGGAACAGTGATGAGTATGTGCTTGCTGCTCACACTGCTCCATTTCACACAGTCCAGGATCCTGTGCCCAGAGAGTGATGCCACTTGCAGTAGATGGGTCTTCCCACCATAGTTGAGGCAATCAAGACACATCCCCCACAGACATGCCCCTCCCCCAAGTGATTCTAGATCCTGGCAAGTTGACAGGTAATACAAACCATCACACCCAATAAACATAATAAAAGTCTAACTCTAAATAAAACACTAGCAAAAAAAAAAAAAAACAGGCATGGTGCCTTAGACTTGGGAGTTGGAGACAGGATTATAAGTTTTGGGCCAGTCGTGTGTGTGTGTGTGTGTGTGTGTGTGTGTGTGTGTGTGCGCGCGCGCGCGCGCGCGTGTGTGGCTATGCATACCTGTGCATGCAAAGAGGCCAGGGGAGGACATTGGGTATCCTGCTCTAGCATTTTGCACTTATTCCTTCACTGAGCTGGTGGCCAGCAAGCCCTGAGCAGACGTGTCTGACTTTTTCCATAGTTTCTGGAGATTGGTATTCAGGTTCTCATGCTTGAACCACAAGTACTCTTACCTGCTAAAGCATCCTCCCAACTATAGAAAGGGCAGAACAGACTCTAAAAGTAATCGTCTGATCTCCACACATTCTGTGGCATGCATATAAAATGTGAATACACACATATGCAAATATTGACTGAAAAAGGTCTTGAGTTTTTCAAAAATCAGTTAAGTCTGAGTATCTTGTTAATTTGAATATTTTACTACATGCCTGTTCTAAATGTAGGCCCGACTGAAAACTTGGTCTTTATTGTTCTGAAATGTAGAATCTCTTGTTTGATGATGATGATGACTTCAGCACAATCAGAGATGACATTGGAAAGGAAAATCAGAAGCAGCTGGCTTTGGGGAAAAAGAAAAGGTAACTCTGAGACTTGGCCAGGCCCCACTCAAAGGCCACCAGGAATGAAACCTGGCGCTCTTACTACCCTTTCAGACGTGTCATCTGATCTTCTACAGGACCTTAGTTGTCACCCAACAGTGCATGGAATGTTGTGAATTGGTCTTGCTGTTACTGTGTCCTGTGTTCAGCCAGGCACACCCCATTTACATGCTACTGGGATGGCTGTGTCCTTACAGCCAGCACTGCTTCCCACTTTGTCCATCTTATTTTTTTGAGACTTAATGTTATTATAGGCTTCCAGATTTAAAAGCTACCAATGGGCTCATTATCAGCTCACCTGCATAGTATCATTGTTCCCTACACACCCTCTCAGAGCATGCCCACTCTTCACTGACAGCCCATCACAAATGGGGTTTAGGCACTCTGCTGCCAAACGCAGGTGAACCTCAGAGTAACTGGTGGCATAGATACTAGCTTATCTGTAGAGCATGTCTCTATGAGTGTGATGGCTGGGTTGAATGCTAGGGCTACTGGCGTAAACAGACCTGCTAGTAGAAAGGCCAACAAGCTAATAAAAATATAGATTAAAAAGTATGAGCAGACAATTCACAGAAGGGAAGTGCAGACAGCTTGTCAGCGTACAGAAAATGCTTAACTAAGTTCATTCATTAACAAAATGTCAATTAAAACCATTTCACATTTCAGCATTGCTGAAATGATGCCACCCTGGAAAGAAGACAGTGCCTGGTACAGTGGCCCGGCTGGCAGGTGTAGAGCTGGAACACCACTTTGGAGGTGCTTTCCACTACTGAGGAGCACACACTTGTCACACAGCAGTACCCTCAGAAACTCACTTTTCTCAGACACTGCAGAAAGGAGCACCAAACTGTAGTTGAATCAAAGAGTTCCACAATACCCCAGAATGGAGTTTAACAAAGGTTTATTTATTTAGGGATAAACTCACAGTAAAGGTAGTGATCCACAGTCCTATGTGTGCACTGGAAACTGAAACCAAATCTGGCAGAAAAAAAAAAAAGGCCACGCATGCTTTTTATCTGCACTTACAGTGCATGAGATCACACCCAAAGTGGGCCAGTATTTTAAAGCCTATTGACTGAAGGAGTTCTCACAACACACAGTTGCTTAAACTCGGCCTTAGCACGAGTCTGTCACGGGAGTCACCTGCAGAGGGCATGTGTAGTATGAATGACAGACCAGCAGCCACAGTGCCATGATTGTGTTTGGGAGTCACAGTGAAGACTGGTCTGCTAAGTGGTGAGAGTGGTAGTTACCTGGGGACAAGGGACTGAGGGAGCAAAATGGAAATGCCTGAACTGTCACCTAAGTGTGTGGTTATGATTTGGGAACACTGTGAATGTTAATTTCCAACCTAAAATGTGCAGAAGAAAAGGGTTATTACTCTGTTGAATGTCTAGCCAGGGATGTGGGGAACTACCTTCTCACAGGGATGGCATGAGAGTGAACTGGGGCCCTGAGGTGTGCAGTTTGAAAACATCTGTCCAACTTGCAAACCCTGTTCTACCTTCAGCACTAGTATCAGGAGTTCATCTGGGAGCCATTCTAAGTACCCTCGGCACAGGGGCTGGAGAGATGGCTCTTGGCTGCTTTTGCACAGGATCTAGCTTTAGTTCCCAGCACCCACATGCTGGCTCACACCATTTATAACCCATTTCAGGGTACCCAGTACCCTCTTCTGACTTCCACAGGTACCAGGCATGCAGACAAAACACTTATATACATATAAAAATAAATAAATCTTTTAAAAAAACAAACTTAAATAGGCCCCTCACCCATGACTATGTATCAGTAACACCCTCTGTCTCCCACAGCCGAGAAGTCCTACGTGAACAGAGCAGTGATGTGTTCTCCAGTGCAGGGATGGTCACTCGGCCCCGGGGACCAGAAGCTTCTCTGTCCATCCATGTTGCAAGCTTCAGATAGCCCCTGCAGCCATATGTACTGTACTCCAGATAGAACCGCTCTACCAATTCCATGACTCCTGCCTTGCGGGTTTATGGTGGACAAGCTGGTTGACTCCATAGCCAATGATATCAAGTCTTCAGCTTTGCGACAGGCAAAGGGATGACATTTCTCAGACCAAGCAAGAGTACCTGATCACCATTTCTGCAACACAGCAGCTGCAGAGCTGGCCCAGACCCAGAAACTGTGCCAGTCAGTATGGCATCCCAAACCAGTAGCCTCTTTCCAAAAAATGTACTCCTGGACAATGGCAAGTTGCTCAAAGCGGACAAATCTGATAGGTAAGACACATGGTCAGTTACTTACACTGTTGAGGTGACCAGTAAGTCATCTAAAGCTGAAGCTGCAAAGAAAGGGTATGTGTGTCCTGAATTCATTCTTGGTTCCAGCCTTCACCATAGCATGCGCCTCTTCTTGGGCCAAGTAGGACTCTAAGACAGCTGTGCAGGAAGAGCCAAGTATGGCACCCATGGCTCAGGCTGACATTCCCTTGATGTGATGTTTACCACCTATAGCCTGGCAAGAGGCAGGGCATTACAGAAGCCTAGCACAACAAATCCAGGTTCCCAGTTGTCCTGAGCAAGCTGAGGCCTTTTTCTTCTCAGTCAGTACAAGTAAATAGCTCATCTGGTAATCATGTACTGTAACTAATTCACTATCAAAACAGTATCTGTTACTGAACTGGCAAGTTTGGGACCCTTGGCTGACTTAGTCTATGTCAGCACTCCTAAGAGCAGTTGTCAAGGTCTCAGCTTCTCATCAGCTCTTATATGTCTTCATGTAAGAGAACTAAGGAAGAGACAGGTTTTAAAAAGTAACTCTGGCCTGGACTTCAGCTGTCCCTTGCTGGCTAGTTTTTCACATTCTGGTATAGCCATGTTGGCTTCTCTGTGGTGCTGACACTCAGCAGGTAACCTGTTCTTCCTTCATCTTCCCGACACCATTTGCCAGAGTCAGTGTCATTTTAGGTGACCTTTCTGTTGAAGCACTTGTATCATAAGATGTTAGACTTGGACTAGTGACCATGTCTTTGTAGCTGCACACCAAGGGGTTCCAGGAGACCCAAATAGTAAACATTACTTGACTATACCTGAGCCCTCTGGGTAATGGCTACAGTTTCTTGTACTGTAACTGACATAGCTCCTTAGTTTGTCCTTTCAACCCAGCTTCTGGCACAGTACTGATGTACAAGCTGAGATACTTTGCTTATGTCTTGAGCCAGAGGCTTCCTGACTCTAAGTACCTGGAGGAGCCAGAAAACATGTCTCAAGTGCTGGCTGCAGCCCAAGCCTGTTGACAGGCCTTTCTATTTGGTTGGTTTTTGTTTTCTTTTTAATTGGGAGATAAACACTAAGACTTTATTAAAGAAAAATAAACCATTTTTAAAGTTGCAGTCCTTGGTTCTGTCATACACTGACTGCTTTATGTTCTGCTGCTTGAAGAGAACTTGTATGCTCCAGCATACTTCAGACACTCAACAAACATGGCTTACATTAGAAATACTGCTTTGGGAATAATATTTTGGCTTAAAATAAATCTAGACTCGTGGTTAAGTATTTTGGTAGAAACTGGCTGTCACATATCTCTGTTCACTATTCTGGGAACAGGATCTGGCCAGGGCCAAAGTGGTACCAAGAATTTCCTGTCCATCTAAAACTGTGGTTTCATAGCTGCTAGCTTCCCTCTAGATCAGACTTAACTATGAGGGACTCAATGGTGGCAGAATCTTCACACAACCTAAGGGAACATAAGCAGCTCCCTCTTTTAAGGTCAGTAAGCCAAACATCAGTGTATGGAAGTGATTCACTGCACCTTGACAAGAAGCATGAATAGCTGCTGCAGTCCACCAGCTGAGACATCTGCACTGACTGACTTTTTTGTTGCTAATGCTAACCCAGGGCTGTGCTGACTGAACAGCCCATACAACAGACACCCCCACCCCCACCCCAATGCAATGATTCTGTTTTGCTTTATAGCTACCAAATCAGCCTGTTTTCAGAGCAGCAAGCAACTGTCAGAGCACAGGAATGAGGCCAGGAATGCTGACTGTGGAAGATCAAAAACAGGCTTGTTTTTATTATACACAGAAGAACTTATTTACAACTCTGATGCGAACTATGTACATAACAATACAAGAGGCATCTGCTCCAGGTGATCACTATAAATTAAGATTATAAATATGAGGGTTAGCCCCACCTGCAGGCACAAAACCTTTTCTCCAATTCCCCAGGGATCTTTCCTTCTCCCTCTCTGAACAGACTGGACCTCTCATTTCTTGTTGACTATATAACACTGCTGCTTTGGTCACTGACAACTGATTCCCAGCACCTCTTACCCAAATTCAATGCTTTCTCAAGAGGCTACTTGAAGACTCGAGTGTTGCCCTCAGTTGCTTTTCCTCCTCCACCAACCTAAGTTTCAGTTGATCTGTCACAAGCTCCATGACTTCTTGAAGGTCAGATGATCCATACCTTTCACATTCCAGATTGAAAGGTGACAACTGTTTTCATTCAGGGTTGCTTTCATGGAGGCAACGAGGTCCACAGGCAGACAAGAGATTTTTTTCCCAGTGCACATGTGATATGTAACGGATCCTACAGATAACTGGCAGTTGCTTTGGTGGGACTCTAGGCCTAGGGCACAGTGCAGCAGGAATTGCACTGTAGGCTCTCCATTCTCCATTCTACTGGCCAGGGCTCTCAGATGTCACCAATGAAGGGAAGATGACCAAGGCATCTGCAGAACAAGCAGCACTTCAACCCTGCCTCCTTAGCAGCCCCCACCCAGAGTCCAACTCAGCACTTTCTTCTCATATCAGATAGAAAAGCACTGGCAGGGTTCCTCTCTGGCTGAGGACAACAACCCAGCAGCCCTCCTGCCAAAGCTGAGCTAAAGTCCTTTCCAGCTGGTATATAAGTCCCTGTTGAGGATTACCATCTCTGAAAGTGGGGAAAAGGGTTAAGTCAGTGGCAATGAAGGCCAAGGGCATCCCCACATAGGAACTACCCATTGAGAGTATAGTCTGGGTCTTGTAGAGCTTTTGCCACCAACAGTGCCACCTGCTGTTCAGAGCCAATTCTGCCCAGCAGATAATGGCAGGGCAGCAGCAATGTGGGCTATGGTTAGAGTCCTCACAGATACCTCCTGGGACACCAGGACTCACAGCAGATGAGAAGTCACTACAGAGCCTGAGACTCTGGGCCACCTGAGGTGGACCCCAGACTGCACCTAACAACTATTCATTCTCCCATGGCATACATTGTTTCCAGCACTAGGAAACTTGGTCTCCACCATAATGCTGAGCTAGTGTAAACGCATCCTTGTCTGCCGAGACTAGACTGCAGACACCTCTAGCATCCTAAGCAGATACATGGACTGTCCACATGCTCACACCCCGAGGCCTGGCCTAAGCAGGAGGGCTTTCCTTTCCTCCTTCACAGATTATAGGCCTGGAAACATATCCCTGTCACTTTCAAACCAGGAAAGTACATAACCTTTGTTTTTAAAAATTAAAATTTGTGAACAAAAGGGACAGTAGCAGTGGGCAGCCTTTGCGGGGCTGCTGTGAAGAACCAGAGTGGCTGTCAGGCACAGAGAACATTCTGGTGAGGACCATTGAGGCTGGACCCAACTCTGCTTCTGAGACCTAGTAGAGGTGGAGATGGTACTGCCCAGTGTAACCAATAAAGGACACTGGAAAGGAGTACACAGGACAATCTGAGCATGTGGCCCAGGTAAGAAGGTTCTGCAGAGGTGCCAGGTGCCATGAGGTCAGGCTTCACCATATTCCCTGTGGCCCACATGGCAGGTCAGCAAGAGCCACAAGTGGATTGACACAGTCTTCCCCGAATGATTGCAGCTAGGAAAAGTATTCTCAAAGGTAGCTGTGTTGGTATGTTCAAGACTCCAAAGCTGTAACCAACAGGCATCAGGCTTCCTGTCACTAACAAAGGGAATAGCACCATGAGAAAGGCCAGGGGCTGAGTGGTGGCAGTATCCTCCCTGGGCCTCAGTCTCGGGAGGAGCGGAGGATGCAGGCAGAGAATGCAGAGGCTAGACCTCGGCGGCAGGGGAGCTCCGGCTCAGCTCCTTGATCCCACAAAGGATCCTCTTCATGTGGCCCACTTTGGTCACGCCGAGGTCCTGCAACAGAGAAGTCAGGCAACATGGATACCAGGAAGAGGGCTCAGGCCAGAGGCTTTACAGATTGGCTGCTACCAACAAGTTTTTTCAGTCTCTTTTTCGAATACAAATGAGGAAAATATCAGCAGATGAAATAGGAAGGAATTGGCACAAACATCAGTCATGCAGATACCCAACATGTGGCTCCTGTGCTCTACAAAGACTGCTGTTGTGAAAGACAGCCAGCAGACAAAGAACAGAGGCCTGATAGCAAATGGGTGGCAGGTAGCTTTCTGCCACCTTGGGACAAACCAGAAACAAAGCCCAGAAGAAAGCTCTTTAAGGCCACACAGGCCAGGGCTCAGCTACATAAGTAGGGTGCAATGGGTGCAGACCTGACCACACATGCACAAGGAGGGGAAGATGAGCAGTCTGACCCTCCTCCTGGGCTTGAGAAAACTGGAACACAGTAGGACCCACCAGCCACTGGGACCTAGAGCTTGTCAGCTGAACCTGTGACCACAGGGCTGCATGCCCTAGTTTCTAATGTTAGAATAGTACCTTCATAATGTGGCTAAGAAAACCAAGGCTTTCCCCCATTGTGTCTGTACCTGGCCTTGCTTATCTGTGTCAGAGGATGTCACCATTGATAAAGGCAAGGACCATGGTCAACCTGAGGTACACAAACAAGTCCACGAACTGTGTGATGACTGGTGATGCTAGGATGCGGCCAGGTCAGGGAAGAGGACATAGCTGAAAGGAGTATGTAAAAGCCCAGGTGTGGGTTCTAGGAAGACACCTGTGAAGTACCTTGAGGTCCCTCCGCTCCAGGTGCAGGAGCTCAGAGCCCCGGATGTCGTGCCGCGTGAAGATGTCCTTATACTCACAGAGACTGAGGTGCTCCAGCCAGGCAGCAACCTCCTCTGTCCCCCAGAGGTGAACTGTCAGAGATGGAAAAGCACGAGTGCAGTGAATGCTCAGAGCCCAGCAGCCAACACCAAGACACCCAGCAGTGCTACCCAAGATGCCTCCAGCAACCAGCACCCAAGACATCCCTGCAGTGCTACCCAAGATGCCTCCAGCAACCAGCACCCAAGACATCCCTGCAGTGCTACCCAAGATGCCTCCAGCAACCAGCACCCAAGACATCCCAGTAGTGGCACCCAAGATGTCCCCAGAAGCTAGAACCCATCACCTAACCACAGGCACTGTGCTCCAGCAATACAGAGGAGATAGAGCCACCCTCCTCTGAGGGACATGCACTGCAGGAGTGCTGGCTACTCCTGCCAGGTGAGTCACCAGCCTTTTGGATACCTCTAAGTTCCAGAGGCATTAAACACCACCAAACACAATAGGAACATCTTGGTGACTAAAGCCAGCAGCATTTCTTCCAGCTTCCAGAGGAGCTCACAGCTAGAGTACTACAGGGAGACATGCAGAGACTGAGGCCATGCAGAGTCAGATCCACCATCATTCACATAAACCCAATTCTAGACAAACATGCAAAGATGAAAAATCAAACAGGAGCTGCCCTGGGTGGTGACAGATGCCACACCAAATCCAGTCCTGGCCCCCAAAGGTGCCAGACACAGCCACAGTGCTCTGGGCTGACCACTGAGATACATTTTAATCCCCAATTTACTGATCCAAGGGGAGATCAGTAAATGTCCTTTAGCACCATTTCCTATTGATTTCTTCACCCACAATCACTGGCTGCCTGGAGTGCCAGACTTAGGAACCTTGATCAGTTGAGTCAATTAAATGGGAATCAGCAGCCTGCCAGAAGGAGCAGACATAGAGGACCCCAGCAGTCTGAGTTTTGTGTCTCCAAGTTTGTCTTGTCATTTCTGTTGTCGTCCTCCCTACCTCAAGCCCCCAAATTCAGAGTAGGCAGGTCAGCTCAGTTGCCCATCACCCCAGTCTCCATGGAAGGTGCACTTGAGCAGGGCATGATATCAGTCGGTATCCAAACATAGAGAAAAGAAGCAAGCAAGGTTTGGTCTTGTAGCTACAAGACAGACTAGTACAGCCAATGTGACTAGGGATCATAGCACAAGGACCAAAGGGAAGAGTCTCAAGGCTGAGGAGAAAAGCAGAGACCAGGAGAGCCGATCCAGGACAGCTGGCATTGACGGCCAGAGAGAGACACGAAGGAGAGGGGCAGGTACCAGGGGCTCCTAGGCTACTGTGAACTTCTTTGTTCTTATTATTTTTCTCCTTTTTAAACTTGGTCACGAGGCGGAATTTACCACTGCGGCTGCGTTTAGAAAGATCCAGCATCACATTCTGTTGGAGAGAGTAGGAAGCACTGAGAATGAGGAACTCATTTGCTAAGACCAAATCTATACTTGGGGTTGCGAGCAGGAAGAAACATGTTCATTAAATGTTTTACTCTCTCATACATTTCTTTGGGTGACTCTTAAACATGGTTTAAGTTATTTATTTGCATGTAAGCCATGTATGTATGAGTGCCCAGCAAGACCAGAAATGGGCACTGGATCCCATGGAAGTGGAGTTACACATAGTTGTGAGCTGCCTAATGTAGGTGCTGGGAACCAAACACAGGTCCTCTGGAAGGGGTACCTGTGTTCTTAAACTCTGAGCCCCAACATCCATCCCCAACATCCTCATCCTTAGTTTTACGCACTGCTGCCAAAGGTTCCAACAGACTAAGCTGGGCAGAGGTACTGTTTTGTATCATTTACCTCCTGTAACTATGTTAAAGAGGACATTGTCTCCTGTGTTATAGGAGGCCAAGATGACTTTTTCTCTTGACTATTCCATCTCTAAGACACCAGAAGTCCAGAGGCAGCCTAGGGCTTGTCCTTGCCAGATGCTTCCCTCTTCTGCCTCCTCCTGCAGAAGAGTCTATCCAAGGGAGAATATGCCCTGGAACCCTGCCTGTCCAAACTATTCGATATGCGTCAAGTCCCCATAGATGCAAACTGTGAATGGGGATTGGACACATCAGCTCAATCCCTGCCAATCCCCAAGAAGCTGCAATGGATCTAGTCACAGCAGCGGGCTAGCTCCACATCTTGCCACCTGCTTCACCCCCAGTCCCGACTGTTTCAGTGGCAGTAGGGACACATTTGTCAAGGGTCATTTTAGTAGAGAAGTCGCCAGAAGGCATACCAGGGGCTCCAGACCAAAGCTGCCTCGAAGGCTATATTGCACACAGGGAGGAAAAGCATGAACCATTAAACTCAAGACCAACTTACCTCTTCCTCACCAGGCTCCATGGGCTGGCAGAGCCAGGGTGTGTCTGTCAGCTTCCTGAGCTGCTGGTCTATCTCAACTAGGGCAGCCCCAAGCCGTTCCTTCTGAGGGGGATCCAACTGCTGCTCCAGAGGGAAGGAGAGAAAAATGGAGCTGCTAACCACAGCAAGCCTGGACCAGCCAAGCAAGGTGGTTAAGGCTTAGATCAAGCTCCTCAAGCATGGCTATAAAAACTTTGCAGAACTGGAAGCTAAGGTAAGGCTTGAGCCCAGAACCTCCCTTCCTTAGGGAATAGGTGAGGATGGATGGACCTGTGCCCTGGCTTTGGGAAGCCACATGCAGCAACCCTGACACCTGGCCAGCTGTAGTCCCTTTAGGTTTTTCTGTCACCAAACAAGCAGGTCATGTTCCTCCTACACAAGCACGGGAGAGAGCTAAGGCAGCAGCTAGAGCATTCAGGACAGCACCACTTTGGAATAGAGAATGGGACACTAGTCTGGGAGTCTTCATAAGGCCCTTCCATGCCATACTGTAGCTAGTGGCCAGTCATCCAAGCAAGCTCCTAGAGCTTGGCAACACCCCCACCCCACCCAATAAACTGAGGGTTAACCCAACAGCCAGTTTCACATGCTGAGTAGAGACATGACAGCACAGCAAACCTGATGTGACTGGCACCTAGCCATAAGAAGAGGGTAGAAACCTGTTTTATGCACTACATGGATACAGTTAAGAGAGGTCTTTAACATCTGACAACAGCCTGGCTGAGATGTTGCCAAAGAGTGTGACCACAACCCAATGGCCACACTACATGATTTTGAGGTCTCTTCCTTCAGATTCAGGACCCTGAACCGAAAACTGCTACCCTTCAGTGTCCAACACCCTGGTGTTAAGAGTCATCTCAAATACACCCAGAACCCTGTTGTTGCTTATCAGCTCACCAGGGCCATCTTCCCAGCCAGCAGCAGCTCTGTCTCACTGCGTAGCACTCTGATATTATTCACCATTTCTAGAACAAAGCTGCAGTTCAACCCCTAGAAGAACAAATGTATTCATGTGGAAGGCCAAGAGCTACAAAGGTGAGGAGCAGTCAGGTCCAAAAAGACCAAGTACCTCTGTGGTCCTGGGCTTGCCGTATACTCGCTCCATGGCTTTGGAGCTGGCATTGACAGCATGTGCGAGTTCCTGTTCCATGTCTCTGTGGGACTGCGCTATTTCCCGAATGCTGAAGAAGGAAGGAGGCACACATGTCAGGCCTTTACATACTTCTTATGAACACTCAGAGGACAGATGTACGTGGTCTGGCAAGCCAACACAACCTCAGTCACAGCCACTGGCACATCACATCTCAATCAGTGACAAACAGTGGACTTATGTGGGAAATATGATATAAAATCCTAACTTTTCCAGGAAAGAAAATGTATAAAATGAAATCTCTCTTATAAAATGGAAAGCGGGAAGGCAGCTTTGCAGACATTCTGGCCATCAAGAAACTCAGAGACACAGACTGCACCAGGCCAAGCCATTCTGCAATCTGAAGTTACCTACCTCTGAGGGAACCTGGTGTGATGATTAATTAGCTCTGAGACAGAACAGCCTGGGCAAGACCAAGAGCCAACGAGAGAGTGGCTCAAAGAAGCTGGGCAAGGTGAGGTGGGATGGGACAGAGCATGCTGGGTGAGAAGCTTAGAGCAACTTGCACATCCTGTGGAAAGCATGGACTGCTGATGGCTCTCAGAAGGCTGTCCTAGTAAACACCCCTTCCAGGCAGGCTTACTAGGCTACCAGGGACTACAAAGTGATAGGACCATGGCCCTTGCAAAACAAGGAACTAGACAAACATGGCTGATAGAGAAGGGAGCAGAATGGGGGTTGCACTAGTGTCAGCTACTTGCCAAGGAGAGACAACAGCATGGAGGCAGAGGAGCCTACAGATGCCCACAAGAACCAAAGAGAAACTGACCTGCTAAGGAGTCTGAAGCTTCTGCCCCACGAGAGCAAGGCAGACATGGCCAGAAAACACACAGAGCACCCACAGCCAGAGCCAAAGAAAAAGCCCAAGAGAAACAAAAAATGGACATCCAAGGGCACTAACTGGTTGGCAGCTTCACAGAAGAATTGAGAGGCTAAGCTGTTGAAAGGACAAGAACTTCTGGAGAAAGTCCCAGGTAAGCAGAGAGGAGCCTGCAGTGGGTAATGCCACAAGAACAGCAACAGTTCTAGGAACCACTTGTCAAGGACAGCTAAAAGAAGAAAAAGCCTGTTGATTTTCCTCAATAAATACCAGAGCAGGGTGCACACTACTCTCCAGGGCACCTGAGGCCTTTCTCAAAAACCCAGCATGGGATTTAAAGATTTAGTGGCTCTGAAAATCCCTGTGGATCTTACATTTTCACTGTGCAAACCTGAATAACCAAGACTAGGTAAGGAAGCCAAGCCAGAGCAGTCAGGCTTAGGCCCCTCAGTGAAGCAGAGCCAGCAAATGGGAATTGGAGAAGTCCAAAAGCTTGCAAGGCCTCAAGGAACACAGCAGAGCCTACCTGTGAATGAGGCCCCCTGCTGCCTGCCCAAACTGGTCCATCTGGGTAGCTTCCTCCTCAGACAGGATCTCGGGGTGCAAGGAAAAGGATGGTGGGCGGGGCAGCTCACACTTCTGTTTGTCCTCCCAAGACTTCAGAGTGTTCTCAAAGGCCTAAGACATGAGAACCAGAGTCAGACTTCTGTGCCCTCCCTCCAGAGGGTGAGCACACACCTGCCCACAGCACACCAAGAGTTCAGCAAGGTAACAGCTATGTATGAAAGAGATCTTAGTTTCATGTTTTGAAACATGTCTCACTATATAACCTTAGATGGCCTCTTGCCTCTGGATTACTGAGACTATAGGGTATGCCACTATATCAGCTAATCTCTGTATGGTGAAGAGAAGCCTAAGAACAAAGCATCAAACACCTTTGCCTCTCGTATGAATGTACAAGTGAGCCCACAGGCAAGCCACTGGTAGCCCCCATCCCACCTGCCCCTGCTAGCAGTTGTTCTTACCCTGTCTCTGGTCAGAGTCTGTGCCCTGTTCTTGTGCACAATCCGAATATACCCAGGTGGCTGGATCCAGGCTTCTCCATCCACCTGCACAGGCACGCCCTCGTCCCCCAGGATGGAGATCTTCACTGTGCGACACTGGGCAGATGCCATTAACAGTTATTTAGGTGCCAAGGGTTTTAAAGCACCCACAGGCCTTGCTGCTGAGTGTCTGGCTGTTGGCCTAAGGCCATCCTTTTCTATCCTCTGCTCTGTTGCCCCACCTGCCCCTACTGTTCCCTCCCCAGACATGATAGATATCAAAGTGTAAAGGAGTCAGTCGTGATCCATGCTATGTGTAAACATCCCCAGGGCAGAGCAAAGTCCAACAGCAGATGATGAGGCCCTGCCAACTCTTTATACAAAAATGCGCCCAAGAACAAAAAGGTAAAGTTTATAAACAGCTGACTGTTGGAAACAGTGCAAGAAGACATCAGCAAATCTCACCCAATAGATTTTATCAGCACTCCGCTGTATATAAAGTCACTTCCTCCCTGCCCTTCAAGTGAATGGACCTGTACCAGCTCATCAATACTGTCAGAATTAAAGAGAGCCTCAGAGTTGTGTGCCACTCACTGTTACAGACAGCTCCATGCCCACAGTGCACTACTTCTGCAGCAGACATGGCTCAGCTGGGTCTTTTTTACTCCGGCAAGGCTCAGAGCACTCACTGGGAGAGGGAGACAGAGTGAGGCTACCTTTAGATCCTAGGAAGACACCTGTGTTTCTTGGGTCTGTACTGTGAGCAAATCTGGGAGTCCTAGGCCAGGCCTTATCTCTCCAAACAGGGATGAGTGCCCCAGAAGGGGATGGGCTAGATCTCTGGAGCAGCATGGCCAATACCTGGGCAATCCGATGATGCTGTAGCTTAATTACACGAGACACAGCCATTTGCATGCTGCCGAACACAGCAACCACCTCCAGAATCTTATCATCAAATGATGGAGCTGCAAAAGTCTGAAAAAGCCAGCATGAAAGCTGTCTGTCCCACTTCCCTAAACACCCTGCCCCTTGTTTTGCTTCCTGCTCTGGGGGCTCTGATGAAGCAGACAGGCCCACACCCACAGGTAAATGCAGTAGTAAATGCAGTACCAGGGGGAGTATCTGTTACCCAGGTAGCACATTGCCTAGGACTAGCTCTCACACTTGCTACTTACTAGCCATGAGACATCAGAACAAGTTATTCATGCCCTTCTTCCTTCAGAGCAAAATAACACTGCTTGCTCCTTAGGGGCAGGTATGTGAAATGAATGTGCTAACAGATGCTTAGAACAGTGCCCCACTCTTAAGTCTACAATAAATGCTAGTTGTTTTCTTTTTAGTTACAAGCAAAGATGCCTTTCCCCTGATTAATGCCTATCGATATCTTCCTACATTCTTAGCATAAATTCCAGACCTGCCCTTGTCTTCTATAGCCCCATGCAATTGAGGCCCTATGGACATCTCCCTTCTCAGTGCATCCATTTTACACTGCAGTTAGGTAACCTTTCTCTATGCACTCTATCCCTTCTTGCTTCTCAGCTTCTACATCTTGTTTTTAATACCAACGTGGTGTTTTCCCCATCTGGTACCAACCAACTTAGTCAGGCTAAATTCTCCTCCAAGTCTCAACTTCCCCTCACTTGATCATATGTTAGGCCTGCCTTCTAGATAGCAGGCTAATGTCAGTGAAGGAGTCTGTCTGTCTGGTCTTCCACCATGGCCACTGTCAGGATCAGGGATATATTACATCTAGTTACAAATCCCTGACATTGCTAAGCCCAGCTCACCCACCTCAAACCCCATACGTACATCATCTTCCTTGGTGCCCCCCCAGAAATTGGTTCCTCCGGCATAGCTGGGAATGTTGAGGACGGCAATTCCCTGAAGACTTGGGAGAGGAATCGGGCGCCCATCGCACTGAGCCACAAAAAGGCAGATGGAGAGAAAAAAGCAATGCTCAGTATGCACCAGTCCTTCCCCAGCACTAGATATGCTGGAGGCCTGGGGTGAGGAGAGCACCTCAGGGAGTCCAACAGCAATGCTCTATAGCCAAGGGTGGGAGATCACATGCAAGGCCAGAAGGCTACCACTTACCTCAAGCAGGACCTTTTGCTCCAGGTTCCTGTAGGTTCTGTGCAGCAGTTCTTTGGTGCCAAGGACACCATACCACATCATGTTCTTAGTCCGACTCCTGGAAAAAGAAGTATTACCTTGGGCAGGATATCCCTTACAGTAACTTGAATTACTGCTGCAGAGCTTGGGGAGTCAGCAACTGTGATAGTAGGACCATAACAAGAGAGTCTGGGCTTCTCAGACATGCAAAAAGAGCAAATTTACCAATGAGGAAGTATACTACAAACTGACATTCTGTCAAGAAAGCAATCACACCCTGAAAAACAAGTAAGTGACCCTCAAAAAATTTTTATGTATTATGACTTCTGGCCATAAAATTATGCTGGGGAGATGAATAGTGGATAAAGTACTTGCTGTGCAAGCATGAGGACTGGAGTTGAATCTCCAGAACCCACATACACACAACTAGATGTGGTAGAGCATATCCATAATCTCAGGGCACCCTGGCTTGATGGAAAGCGAAGCAAGAAAATCCCCAGAAGCCCATGGACCAGCCAGCCAGGTACAAAGCAGTGAAAAATAGAAAATTTTCTCAAAAACGGATGGAAAGTAATAACCACATGACACTTGAGATAGTCTTCTGACCTCTACACATGCAGTGTAGCATGTGCTCATCCACACCCACTCACACATATACAAATAAATAAAATTATGCTTGCCATAGAGAATTTGGAAAACACAGGAAAGCACAAAGAAAAAATAATTTCCAAATCCCCAACCTCTGTCCACCCTATGTCCTGATGATAACTGGGAGGAGACTAGGCAGTCTGTAGATGAACAGAGTTCTCCCTACAAACAGTGCTGGGACAGTGACCCTGCAGCACACTTGTGTCATCTGCCTCTAACAAGCCGTCATAGACTCTGATGCTAGGTAAGAGACAACCGATTCTAGTCATCCATCATCACTGGCTTCCTTGTGTCCAGTCTGCCCAAGCTGGCCAACCTCCTTCCCCTTCTAAGCTGGCTTCTTGAGCTGCCTGCTTTCCACTCTTCTGACAATAAGGATCACCTACCTGCATTTCTCTGGGTGCTCATCACGCTTGTTGTTGAAGTCCAGAGATATCTTCGCATCCAAACCAATGCCAAAATAGTTGTTCATGACACACTTCTCTGTGTAGTACTCTCTGCAAAGGTGAGTTTAAAGGCTCACAACAGCTCTACCTGACAAGTTCCTTCACAGACTGACCTGCTGCCATTTCTCCCATACAGCAAAACTCACCACTTTTTCCAAGTTTTGCTGGTGTTTCACTTTAGTGTTTTGTTTTGTTTTCCTGTGTTTGAGTGTTTGTTTAGAGTTTGAACCCATGGCCCTGATTCAGGGTTTGTTTGGGGTATTTGTTTTGGTATGAGGTATACTGAGACATAATTCACATACAATGTCACTACTACTTTAAAGTACATGATTCAACAGTTTTTAGTATATTCGGAGGCCTTTCATCTCTACGATCAATTTCAGAACCATCTGACCCTAGAAACCACTGATCCACTGGAGGTGCCTATCCAGGACCTGTCAAATAAATGGAATGAAACAGTGTGGCCTATGTCTCTGGCTCTTTTCCTTCATCCACAGTTTATCTTTATTGCAAAGCAATCTTCCATTATATGGACACACCATATTTTTGTCTATCATTAACTGATGGACATTCAAATTGTTTTATGCTCTAGTGATGACTTGGGAGCATTAATGCCTAGTGTTACTGTAGACACGTGTTTTAGAATCTCTAGAGTTTGTACCATGGGCAAAACCACTGGCACACAGAGCTTCTGGTTTGCCCTTCTGAAGCACTGCCAGCCTGTTTCCCAGATATCTTCACGGCATGCTTCTCAAACATCCTATACTGCCCAAGCAGTCTCTGAAGTGAAAGGGCAGTGACTGAAAATACCTGTACCAACGTCAAAGGCCTCCCTGCTCCAGAGCACTGCTGGGGACTCGTCTTTGGCACTGTCTCTGCACTCACCTACTCCTTCATGGGTGTGTCCTACCCCATGCTCTTCCCCCAGTTCCAGGGAAGGAAGACATTGAGGAGGGTAAATTCTAAAAACTCCCATAGACACTGGACATGAAAAGGGACTCCACAAAGCTTGCACCAGAATTCTAATACATTTTAACCTATATTTCTTACAAACTAATGAAAACCAATATCTATAGTAAGAGCCCTTCCTGATCACACATCTAATTCAAGTGCCTTGTAACTGCTCAGAAAAGCTCTGGGGCCAAACTATTTTAAGAGCCAAAGAACACGTGATGAATAGTATTTATAGATCCGGGCAGGGGGAGTAATGCAGAAAATAGGAGAAGAGAGGAGGTTGGGTGCAGGTATCTAAGGAAGAGGAAGCTATCAATGACAGAGAGGGAAAAGTAGGCTTAGTTACAGACGGGGGCCAAGACATTAAAGGATTTGGTAAGCAAAGGAAGTCGCCAGTTCCAGGGTCCCAAGAGTGCTATCCCAGAGTGACTACAGCTCTGGGCCTGCTGAGGAAGACCATCAGGGTCTGAGCATAAGAACAGCCAAAAGAGAGCCTGCTACTCAGCTGTCTGCTAATGGCTCTGACTGATTTATTAATCAGGTCTCCGCACTTTGCATCCTAACAAAATGTCCCATGGGTGTTGCCTCATACTCACAGGTTTTCAGGTTCAGCATTAAAGGGATCAGCATTAATTAGCAAGCGACTGATGACTGAGCCCCCTGGCAAGGAGCCAGACATCCCTGCCCGAACACCTGAAACGGAAGAGGAAGAGGGTACTGGCCAGGAACTCTAGACAGAGCAAATCAAATCTCCAAGGTCGACACCACATATTCTAGAGGACAACATTATAAACAAGTGCTCCAATTTAACTAACAATTCAAAATCACCACTACCATCCGTATTTATGGGACAAAAGTAGGTTATATTAGACAACAGAATTTAATAACCAGAATACACCTAAAAACTGTCTCCTTGGGCTACCTTGCCTTTTATTTAGGCTGGGAATACTACCCTGTAAGTTATTGGTCAAGGGAGCTCCCAAAACAAGTACTATTGACATTGCTCTTGGTTGTCCACTATAACTACATGGTAAAACTCTCTTGCTAAAGACACAGCACACTTGGTTTTCAGGACAGAGAGAAGTCAATCTGGAACTCTCTCCCTGCTGGCTAGCTTTCACGGAGCTGAAATGTGCTTTGTGGACTGCCCGGAGAAAAAATATCAATGGTCTTACCCACCACTGGTTCTTGTATGCTGCAATACTGACCTGTCAGGCAAGAGGTACCCACTGGTACAATAGTGGTATGACTATTATGGGTAACTACCAATTTCTGCCTATATTTGTGGCTTGTACCACAAGATGGGGAATTCATGCCTAGTGCTATAAGCCTGGCCAATAGTCTACACTGGGAAGAGTATGGGTCCTAAGAGAGAACCTGCTGTTTTGCTAAACAATCATGATGTCAAATTGCAATGTAAATACTTGTTTCTACCTATATATTAGTGCTATGTTCTACCTTGGTCAGAGAAACTTCTTTCTCCAGTGGGCAGGAGTTAATGTAGAGACCCTAAATTGGTCAAAGCGCTGAGAATGAATGAGTGTTGAATGCTCTACCCTAATTAGGGTATCTATATCAATTGCTTCCAAAGGCTCAGGGAACACTGAGGAAAACAGGACAGGAAAACAAACAAACCCATAAGAGCCAGAGGATGGGAAAGAGAGCTGTGAGGTGCTATCTTATGGACATAACATGGCGACTACACTCAACTCACAGCAGCACTGATTACCTGCATAATATCAAGCCAGTCAAAATTCAAACACAGACAGGAGAAAGGTTCCTTCTAAGGCCATGGGCCCAGTTAAGGAGCTACTGGCAGTTGATAGTTCTTGGGGGAGAGCAGGTCATTTTTGTTTGGGGTGTGGCTGTTCATAAGTTGCCCATGTTACAGTGGATGGAACATACCTATAAACACTAATTAGATTCAGTGGAATATAAAAAAAAATTTTAATTGAAGAGGAGGAAATAAAGTAGGGAGAACACATTGGAGGGCCATAGAGGGGATCTGAAGGGGAGTGTTGGGTAGATATGATCAAAATACATTGTATATATTAAATTGCTAAAGAATAAAAAACACTAATTAAACAAAAAGGCAGTTTTCATACAGACACATAAACTACAGAGTTCTGTCACTATTTCCATGGGCCTACAAGCTCTTCAAGGATAGCAATACTCTTATTTTAAGACCCAGGGTGTCACAAGACCAGCCAAGACCAGCAAGTCAGCCTCCTTGGTACCCACCCCAAACCTGAGACCCCAGGGGGAGTGGCTTACTTACTTGGATATAGGATCTTGGTGTTCAGAGCAGGAAGGCCATCCCGGCTTCCTGTCTGGGGAGGGAGTGAGGCAGAGCTGCCAAGGGACAGACCTTTGCTCATTAGCTTTTCACAAGGGGCTCTGGATGCTGTAAAACAGAGCAACATACTTGAAACTGTCCAAAGTCAAACACAGCTGAAAGGAGTCACAACAAAATGAGCAGACAGGAGGGCTGTGGGAAGAGAGTTACAAGCCTCTCATCAGCCAGCAGTATGTGAGATGAACAGTCCTGCATAAAGAAAGAGGTCCTTATACATACACTGACATACACTGTGGGTCTGGATTCATCCTGAAGGGACACAGACATAGAAAGCAGTATAAGGATGGAGAGTCTGGTTGTAGAAGGCACAGAGTTCTGATGCCAATTAACACTATGTCTAGTCTAGAAGAGTTCCCGTCCCACTCCCATAGTGGGAGGACAGGCTGATGGGAAGAACCCTTTCCTTTTAAAAACCTTTGCTGGGTCTATCCCAAGAGGGACCAAGGTCTCAGTTTTGCCAGACACATATAAGTAGCCATAAGAAGGCTCTGAGGAAATCCAGGGAGAACAGGCACCAGATGCTCCTCAGCAAGGGAGGCCCTCTTTCCTGCAGGTCTAACAGTGCACATGTCTCTACTAAACACATTTCAGTGACATGAAGGAGGTACAGAGATGCAGGCCACAGGTGGGAATGTTGGTTTACTCAAGAGGCCAGAGCAATGAGAAAAGGCACCCTAAAGTGACCAAGAGAAGCTCACTAAGTATCACCCAAACCAAAGCCCAGCCATACCTTTGCGGTAGCTCCTCCCCTTGGCAACCACACAGCTCTCACTATGGGCAGATGATGGGCACACCCTATTATCAGTTTTCAGATCCCTCTTCTCCTCAGATTCAGAGAGGCCCAGGACAAAACCCTGCTGCTCCTGGGTCTGGGCATTCTGCTCATCCACCGCTGGTAAAGAAAGAATATTTTTGTTAAGACTTCACCAGTAGGGCTAAGGGTGCTTTAGGCCCTCTCTCCTCAGTTTAGAATAGATCGCAGCTCAGACCCAAAATCCTCACCACCACACCTTAGCCCAGTGCCCTAGCTCAGTTAATACAACAGCACCTGGGCATTGCAGATAATAGCTGGGGAGAAAGACTCTGAAACAGGGGGATGTGGAGGTGAGGAGAGTTACAGAGAGGCCCCAGCAGGACAGTGGCATGGCCACAGCAGGGACCAGGTAGCATGTGACCACAAGTCTGAAGTGAGAAGAGGTGGGTCCAACTCAGGGTAAGGAGTAAGGGAGGGGCATGGTATGCTTGGTCTTTTACCACATCCAGGGAACATGGGAATTCTAGTGCCACCTAGTGACTAAGAGGTTCATTACCTTTTTCTGTATGCTCTATGATCTGGCGAATTGCTTTCTTCAGGCTGTTTGCTCTCAGCATTAGCTGCTCCCGAGGCCGGAAGATCTGCGGCCGTGAGGGGCATGCCGAGCCCACCAGCCGGTCCCCAGCAGAGCTACAGACGTTGCTTGATCCATCCCCATCTTCAACTTCCTCAGCAATGGTTGGAGGTGGGTTAGACAGAGAGGATGAAGCCTGAGACTCATCATCCAGGGTCTTGAGGAGAGAGTCCAGCTTCTCTTTCAAGACAGAGCACTATATTGGAGGAAAAGTGGCATGAAAAGCAAGCTCTTCTGCACCTGCCGCCCACCTACCCTGTGTCCAGGAACCCACCTTCTTGGCCATGACCTCTGACTCCTGTGAGCTCTCTGTTGTCTTCTCATAGGCCTTGCCCACCCGAGCTACAAAGTCCTTCACTGTCTCACAAAGCACTCTGTAGGAAACAGAAGGCAGCTGGGCTGAGACCCTGGGTGGCACACTTGACTGCCTCTCTGAATCCCCGAAGCCCTGACACTCACTTGGCTGATGAGATCACCACTGAATGTTGGTCTGAAGTCAAGATTTTAGAAAGATGAGCTGCAACCGAGTCTTCATAGAAGAGAATTTGTTGCACCTATAATCACACCAAAAATAGGGGCACTTAGTCTCACAATTGACTGTGAGTGCCATTAGTATCCGACTCAAGTGGAGGTTTTCTTGGGCCCTTCTGGTGTATCCCTTGACAGAACAGACCATCTCCAAGCACTATCAGGACTGTCTACTACTAAGGGAACAAGGTCAAAAACTTCACCAACCTGTGAGCAGACTAAAACAATGGGTCTAAACGAAACAAAACCTGCCAGAGGCAACAATCAGGACAGTCAAACAAGCCTGGAGGCCCTGGCATGTAACCCCAGCCTATCTTTGGTGATATGCTAGTGGTCAGTCAGACCAAAAGTTTCCTTTCCTACTTGACCAGGGACTCTGCAATGGGTATAAACCATCCCACACACCTCTACCCACCAACGGGAGAGCGTCACTGTCCTCTGCCTTCCCTGTGGCCAGCAAGCTTTCCCACAAGCCAAAGAAAGACCACCTGTGCTGGACTCTCCAAGATTTTCCTGGGCACTTCTCAGGTTCTGAACAAATATATATTGGGTTTTCTTCTGAGACAGGGTTTCTCTGTGTATGTATTGCTGTCCTAGAACTTGCTCTATAGACCAGGCTGCCTTGAACCACCAGAGATCTTCCTGCCTCTGCCTCCCATGTGCTAGGATTAAAGGAATGCCCTACCATGCCCAGCATCTGCATAAATATTCTTCTCAAAACAAAAGCACAGACCATTCTCTGCATGAAATCATGCAAAGCAGACATGGTTTTGTTTGCTGACTGTTGCTGCCCTTGACCCCTGCTTGACAGACCAACCAACACTCAGGTAGTCCCAGTCATCTAGTAGGACTAACACAGCATGTGTCCAACACTGCAGTCAGGACATAAAGACAAAACCCCACCCCTCAGAATTACAGAGCTGAATCCAGTGAGTGGCCACTGCTCAGCACAAAGAACTGATGCTGAAGCAGAGTTATCTAACTGCAAGGGCAACATAAACATCAGAGATGGAGAAGTGGGCAGAAATAAAAGACTTCTGGAATAGACAGGAGGGGGCTGGCAGAAAGGAAGAGCAGATTGCAATAGGTGCTGAGTTACAGTCAGGAGCATAGGACATCACAGGGGATTAGATATTAGGAAGCCCCCCAATTCCTGGTGACAACTTAGGAAACCCCATACAGGTATGAAGCCTTAGGATTGAACCTGCTTAGCTTCAAGCTCAGTCCGAGGTTCACACTTGAGAACCACACGAGGGTCAGGGATGCAATCAAACAGCTGAGCACATGAAGATCACCACATAGGGCTTAAACAGCAGGTGGTAGGCTGGGACGCATCTCCGTGTTGAGTGCCATGCCCGGCACTATAAAAAAGCAAGAGCAAGCAGGTAGTGGTACCTCTGAGTCCTCGCCGAAGTCCTCAGTGACTGTGGAGGAGGAGGCCTGCCGAGGAAGCTTGGTCTCGTACGCCATGACACTCCACCTGCACAGGTCCAAAGTCAGCTCAGTTGTAGACTGCCCACCAGCACTCAGAAATCTACAGACACCCCCCCTAAGAACCAACCCCTCATCGCTCCAATGTTCTGGTCTGGTACCTTGACCATAGTACTATTCTGACTTCTTTTTCTGGTTTCTTGAGACATGGGCTAGTGTGACCCAGGTTAGCCTTGAATTCACTATATATCTAAGAAAGAATGACCCAACCCTCTACCTCCACTTCCTAAATGCTAGGACTGTGGGCGTATCATACCTCTTGCAGTCTGGCCTCATTTTTAAGCTCTATCTTGACTCTGCATCTGTAATTTAACTCTTGACCTGTCTGAGAAAGATGTCTCATCTCCACAGCCCATAGGTTACCACAGCTCACCTTGACATTAGACACAGTTTTAAGAGCTTACCAGTGCTCAGTGTGCCCAGAGGAGGTAACTATCTCACAACAGCTGACACATAGACACCCCATTCATTAAGAGGGGCCCAAATGGGAGGCACATCAAAGTCATTCTGACCACCAGCTAATCCTGAATCCTAAGGCACCAAGGAACATTTTCATCAGAAAAAAACAAACAAAACAAATATATATATAGGTGTGGAGTTTTGGGGGTTGTGGGAGGCTGCCATCTAGCT
This sequence comes from Bramus lutescens, assembly GCA_001685075.1. NCBI lineage: Eukaryota > Metazoa > Chordata > Mammalia > Rodentia > Cricetidae > Bramus > Bramus lutescens. The sequence goes on along the minus strand of LOEQ01007084.1, from coordinate 17,664 downwards.
CCAAAACAGGAATATCCCATTCAAGGAAGCCAAGGTAGTTATACTCTAGAACAGTGGTTCTCAAACTGTGGGTTGTGACCCCTTAGGGGTCCAACAACCCTTTCACAGGGTTCACCTAAGACCATCAGAAAATACATATTTACATTACAGTTCATAACAGTAGCAAAATTACAGTTATAAAGTAGCAACAATAATAATTTTATGATTGGGGGTCCCCACAACATGAGGAACTGCATTAAAGAGGCACAGCATTAAGAAGGTTGAGAACCACTGCTCTAGGGAATAACTACCCATACTCATTCTGCGTATAGTACAATATGGGACAATGGTGTCATTCAAGTAATGAAGATCGTTTTGCAGATCATTACTAGACCCTGAACCAAGATAGTCAAACTACAATCACCTTCTCTGCAACCCTGAAGGATGCAGGAGTGGCCTCAGAAGATGACCTGGAAGGTCTGAGGCATGTTTTGTCTTTGTTTTCTTTTATCCTTTTTTATCTGATCAAAAACCATCAGAAAAATAAATATATGCTCAAATCCAACTTGTATAAGTCACGCCAGAAGACCCATGGTTCTCACTGGTCTCACACTAAGATGCCTTGTCAAGCTGCTATTCACAGTCCTGGCTGCCCCACTCACCTGTCCAGCATCTTAGTGCTGGCCCTCTCCAGCTTCGCCAGGATCTGAGGGAGCTGGGTGTCATCATCACAGGCAGAGCCCCAGCCGAGAACACGGGCCAGGTCATTCCCTGTCCCCAGGGGCAGCACACCTAGCTGACACTGGTGGAAAATAGTGAGGGAAACTTGCCCTTAGACACCAGGTCTAAGAACCAATCCCATCCAAGACCCACCCTATTAATGTCAACAATGGCCACAGAAAGAGAAAGAGGTTGGATCTGAAGTATGTGGCCTGTACCTTCTCAGCAGAGCCCACCAGAGAGGACAGATGGGCTCTGGGGTCACCAGCAGATACAAGGAGCACCAGCCCTTCCTCGCTTAGTAACATGTCTTAATAATCAACTTTAAGGACCCCTGGTTCCTACAACCCCTTCCTTCCCAAACATACTGCAGTACCCACAGTATGTAGCTTGCCAAACATCACTCACCCACTCTGCATCTCACTCACTGAGGCCAAATTCACTTTTCGAAAGCTGTCATTAGCATCACTCTACACCACTAAAATCATCCCCATTGACTTCTAGGGTCCTATCAAAAAGCATGCTAAGACAGTCTGAACATACCAGGCCTGGTCTTCTCCCTAGGAGTTGGTTGCTTCCCCAAACTGGCCCCAACCCTGTTCTATCTTCCTAGACTGAGCAGAGGGCAGAAATGAGGGAAGAAGGCAGAGCAGAGAAGAAAAAGGGAGCAAATAAGAGTTTTTGGTAAAGTTTGCTGCTAGCCGAGAGGGACCCAGGACTGCAGTTACCCAAGGGAAGGTCATTCTCAGGAGCCCAAGGATGGTCCAGACTAGGGAGGATACAGCTGAGCTGGGGTCAGCAACTTTAAGCCTAGCTTAAAGCACGGAGAGGAAAACCAAAGAATCAGGAATAGCTGTGGACTTCTGCTTGGGCCCTGGATACATGGTGACACATGGACAAGGTAAAAACTCAGTGACAGACAGGGTTAAAAACCTGCAGCACTGCAACACCCAAAGACCACTGAGAGTCCCCAAAGTTGACGTGCACCACACTCCAGCAAGTCACAAAGCTTTCCCCTAAGGATGAGTGTGAAGGATGAGGATGGGACCCATGAGGTCCAACCACATAGCAGGTAATAAACCCAGGAGAAGGAACACCACCACATACAGGGATGGGGAAACTAGAGTTGACAGAGCTCTGAGGAACAAGAAAACCACAGGATGCAAGTGTTCACAGAGCATGACTAAGTAGAAGAACCACATTTACAGCCTTTCTAGCAAGCAATAGTAAATTCTGTTAATCCTACCACTGGGAGGCACTACTTTTCCTAGAGTTATTGGTGGCTGTCAGTAGGCCCTAGGACCGTCCCTACTCCAGACAACAAACAAAGTATTTCAACAGAGAACATAAAATCATTGAAAACTCATTCAAGTCAGGGATTCATCAGACAGTATAAGGCAACACCGATTAATGTTTTTATGATCTTGGCACAAGGGTGATTACCTCAATAACAACAAAAAATATGAAGGAAAAGTGACAAACCAAAAAACTAGGAAAAATGATCTTTAATGACAGGTAAGGTACCCATATAACAACGATCATGAAACATAAATTTTTAAATGTGATTTCCTCAATAGAAAATAAGACAAAAAACATAAACAGGGATTCATTTAAAACATCAGTCAAAGCCGGGCGGTGGTGGCACACGCCTTTAATCCCAGCACTCAGGAGGCAGAGGCA